>JAJIBD010013325.1:0-24627 GCA_021461705.1 Cryptotis parvus | reverse complement strand
TCCTTCCTTCCTTCCTTCCTTCCTTCCTTCCTTCCTTCCTTCCTTCCTTCCTTCCTTCCTTCCTTCCTTCCTTCCTTCCTTCCTTCCTTCCTTCCTTCCTTCCTTCTCTTCCTTCCTTCCTTCCTTCCTTCCTTCCTTCCTTTATATCTAGCCCCTGGAAATTGTATTCCACAGATTCTTTATCCACTTGTCTGTTACTGGATGGTGCTATTGTACTTAGCATGACAGTAAAAATAAGTGTGCATATGTATTTTCAAACATTTTGTGTTTTCAGTGTGTGTGTGGGGGGTTAATAACAAGAAGTGAAATTATTGGCTCCTATAGCAGTTCTAGCATGACTTTTTTCAGAAATCTAGATGCTGTTTTCCAAAGAGGCTGAATCAGACAACATTCCTATCAACCGTGAATGAAGGCCTTTTTCCCCCACTTTCCTATGAACAATGGCTGTTTCCAGTCTTTTTTGGTATATACCATTCTCACTGGTAAGGGGCAGTCTACCTTTGATGTCTTGATTTCATGTCTGCTGGCCATTCTTTTGTCTCTCCGGGGGAAGTATTTGTTTATGTTTCTTTCTGTTTTTGGTGGGATTGTTGTTTTCCTGTTAGCCTTGCACATTGGCTTTGCATGTAGCTGACTCAGGTTCCATCCCTGCATCCCATAGGGTCTCCTGAGCACCACCAGGAGTAATTCCTGAGTGCAGAGCCAAGAGTAACCCTGAGCATTGCCAAAAAGACCTCCCAAGAAAAAACCCAAAAACCTTTACATCAAAACATTTTTCCTATATCATTTAAAAAGGGAAGTGAATAAAATAATAATTGCAATATGATGAACTTATTACTAAGACTACTGGGAGACAATAATGTAATGGAGAAAGAGTCAAGATAAAGATCACATTTTTCTATCTGAGTAACACATGGCTAGAACTAATTCAAACTAGGGTTGTTATAAATTTAAGATTTGATGTGAATTATCTACTAAGGCATAATTGGAAGTCTAAATTTTAACAGGCATTAACGACAGCAAAATTATAGTGCATACATTATATAATTGCTTTCTCTGTAGCATGAAAAAGAATATAAGAGCCCAGAGGAAAGATTCTACTTACAGATCCTACTGCATGTTGGGATGCTGGACCAGCCACTTTCTTCACATGTGATGCTCTCATTAGTCGGGAGGCTATAACCTGTGTCACAGGTAATTTTTGCAGTTTCACCTTCCAGACGTATTTGCCCTGAAGATTCAGAGTGACCATTTTCCACCCATGGAAAAAAAGCAATATCCTACAAAACAAAATATGCCTGATATAAAAGTTGAAATGAACGCATGTTCCAAAAAGCAAACATTAAGATAAATCAAGTGCAATAAGGACAAATAAAGAAAATATTGTTTTAAAAAAGTAATGCCCATTAAAGAGAAAATGGATATGTATATCATTACTTTATATATAAAATAGTTCATATATTCTATTTGAAATGGAAATAGCTTACGTGTAAAGTTTCTTTAGCTATTAAATAGTTCCTGACTTATTATGGAGTGTGGGGGGGGGTGAACTCCAGTGGTCAGGCTGCATGCTCAGGGAATATTCTTGGTAGTGCTGAGTGACAATGAGGCATGGCATTGATTGAACTCAGTATTCGTTTCCCATGCAAAGCAAGACCCACGTGCAAACAACACCCTACACTGTACTATTGCATTAGTCCCCAAATGATCTTGTTTTAATCTTTCATTTAATTGCCTAAATACTTTCTAGAGCAGGAAATTCCATTCATTCCCTCTTCCTGCCTCTTTCCTAATTCTGTCTTCTTCACTTTCCTACCTTTTCTGGTACAGTCAGTAAAAGATAAAGACAGCTATATTTTATTAATTTTTTATTTTTTATTAATATTTATATTTTAAAAACAAAATATAGAAGAAAAGTAGTAAATAATGGTCCTTGATTATTCAGAAGGACAGTATACATTTTGATCAGAAATTACATGTTATAAATCTTTCTTGGAGGCCAGGAAAAACAGGGGTCAAGAGGAATTGCCAATGGTTAGAATCTACTACAAGTGTGTGTCAGACAGAGGTTAAGTAAGATAGAGAAGGGGTCAACTTGCCAACAATAGTTGAAAATGGTAGCGCCTAGACTAGACTGAGCATTGAAAGTAGGCAAAAGTACATACGTGATAATCCCTCAGTGTACGCATCTGTAAAACCAAAATGTACAAAAGAGAGAGGGAGAGAGAGAATAGGAAAAGTGCCTGCCATAGAGGCATCTGGGGTAGAAGGAAAGGAAACTGTGAACATTGGTGGTGGGAAATGTGTACTGGTGGAGGGATAGGTACTGGAACTCTGTATGACTGAAACCCAATCATGAACAGCTTTGAAATGGTCTATCTCACTGTCATATAATAAAATTTAAAGAAGAAGGAGGAGGAGGAGGAAGAGGAAGAGGAAGCAGAAGCAGAAGTAGAAGCAGCAGCAGCAGCAGCAGCAGCAGCAGCAGCAGCAGCAGAAGAAGAAGAAGAAGAAGAAGAAGAAGAAGAAGAAGAAGAAGAAGAAGAAGAAGAAGAAGAACAAGACCAAGAACAAGAAGAACAAGAACAAGAAGAACAAGAACAAGAAGAACAAGAACAAGAAGAACAAGAAGAAGAAGAGGAGGAGGAGGAGGAGGAGGAGGAGTGTTGCAGGACTCCTCTAAGAGCCTCTGCATCTGCCCTGGATTTCCCCTGCAGGTCACTTCGTAGATAGGGGGGTAGTCTAAATGTGGCAGTTTATCTGACCATGTATTCTGTACTGGCTGGTATAAATATTCTCTCATGCTACCACAATCATCATGGGACTAGCTAGATCTTACCAGCATATGTGCCTGGCCACGTTGGATCTCTAAGTAATTAGACCAGAGAGAAATGCTGTTTGCCTCCAAGCAAGCAAGCATGGCTCCCTGATAACCTCAAAGGCAGCTAAAATACAAAACTACCGTGAAGTAGACGAGACTCTTGTGATGGCTTGGAGAAATATTTAACTGGCATTAGTATTGGTCTTTGGTACAGAGACATGCCATCTCAGAAACCCCCTTCTACCCTATAAAGGCATTTCCAGGCAGATCTTGGCTCAAAACATTAGCATATAATAGGGCCTAGGTGAGGTGCTGGGAGAAATTACCTAAGGATATTTGACTCTTCCTGCTTCCCATAATAGTGGGAGGTCTGAGTTGCAGGGGTATAAAACCAGCCTGCTTCCTCTCTCTCTTTTGGGCTCTCTTTTTTGGGTTCTCTTTTTTGGGGCTTACACTCTTCTTGGGAGTCTTGCCTTTGTCTCCTCTTTACAGGGCCTTTACACGTGGTGGCTGCCATCTTGGCTTACACGTGACTGGGGTTCTAGCCGGGAATCCTAAGCACTGGGCTTTTCCTATTGCTGATTTGTATGCCTGAACATGTGATAAGTAAAGCCTTTTAAAACTGCATTGATTCCTGAGTCTTCATCCATTCCTCACCGGCTTCGCGGTAGAAGGGAACTTGCTTCCAGGCACTGTCCGGGACCCTGGCAGCATCCCCAACAGAGGTGGAGGAAGAATAGGAAGAGGAGGAGGAAGAGGAGGAAGAAGAAGAGGAAGAGGAGGAGGAGGAGATATAAAAATATTTTTCTTGGAGAATACGGCTCATAGAATATCCAAAATACTGTGCTTAAGTTATTGTCAATTAAATGTTCTTACCATTAGTATCTGCTTTAGAATCTGCTATTGAAGGATTTAGTTTATAAGAATTTATATATTGCTGGGTTCTTTCTCTGATTTGAAATAATTTTTCTTATTTAAAAAACAAAAGGCTGAAGGGCCAGAGAGATAGTACCACAGTATGACGCTTGCCTTGCATGCGGTGGATAGGGTTCAATCAGTATCCCATAAGGTCCCCTGAGCACTGCCAGGAGTAATTCCTGAGTGAAGAGCCAGGAGCCACCCCTGAGCATTGCCGGGTGTGACCCAAAATGAAAAAAAAAAACTAAAATATAGTTCAGTTGCTAAAGGCATTGCCTTGATCCAGTCAGACCCAGGTTCAACCCCCCAGCACCACACATGGTGTCTGAGCACTGCAGGGAATGAGCCCAGAGCCCAGAGTTCAGGAATAATGGACACAGCCAGGTGGGGGTCCAATGCCCCATCTCACTTCAGCAAAGGCTGAAGTAACCCACTTTATGAGTAGGTGGATCACACCCCGCGATGCTCAGGGGTTACTCCTGGCTCTGCACTCCAGGAATTACTCCTTGTTCAGGGACCCTATGGGATACCGGGACAGAACCCCGGGTTGTCCATGTGCAAGGCAAACACCCTTCCCGGCTGTGCTATGGCTCTGGGCCCTCCAATTGGTCCCTTATAAGCCCATATTTGCATACTCATTCCGCTTGGTTTGCCACATCTTGTCATTTGCATAAAGACACATATGCTGTCTCATTGGTCGGATGCAATTACTACCTTTTGGCTTTTAGGGTCACACCCAGCGATGCTCAGGCTCTGCACTCAGGAATTGCTCCTGGTGGTGCTCGAGGGACCGTATGGGATGCCAAGGATTGAACTGGGGTCGGCCACATGCAAGGCAAATGCTCTCCCAGGTTTACTATGTCTCCTGCCCTAGAAGTAACTTTTGGCATAACCATCTGCCTATTCTGTCCCGTTAGGAATCCGCTTCCTGCTTGCGGAACATGCGTCGCTGCAAGAGACAATGATGGGGCCTGCACTCACTGCGACACTGCGGTGCCGGCTGCCATCCTGCCTCTGTACAGGTTGCTCGTGTCCAGAGTGATTGGGTCGGAGACACAAAGTTCTGATCACAGGAATAGTAGAAATATTTTCCTATAGCAGCCGGAAACGCTTTTTATATCTGTTTTCATCGTATATGCTTCCATGTTTTATTACTGAAAGTCACAAGTTTTTCCTAAAGGAAAAAAAAACATGTATTCATGTGAATAATTTTACTTTTCATTAATAATTACTTTGGTGATTTTTTAAAATTATTCTATACTTCACCTATTTAATTTGTGATTGGAAAACTGGAACAAACTCAAATGGAATTCAGAGATATTCGGGGTGCTCATGCTGTCATTCCAGGATTAAAATCACAGAGCTCAGGGAGACAAGATAGGATTAAGGTACATTAAGGCCAGGCTTGACCCAGACCAATTGGCAGCGCCTCATGGTTCCCTAAAAATTGCTGGGTGAAGCCCTGCAGTCCCCCAAGCTACTGGTGGACCAACTGGTGCCCTGAGCTGCAGGGCCAGAACCTGTCCTGGCAACACTGTGTCTGAGCATTCAAATGTCTGGTCCAGTTGGCTGAGAATTACCGGAAGAGACTCCTGAACTCCGGAGAATCACCTAGGAGGCCCCCTAATCCCAAAACACTACAGATAGAAGTGTCAGCTCTGATTTTACAGATAGAAAGTGTAAGCAATAGTAAATCCAATACACCAAAGTTCAGTAAATCCCCCAGAGCTAAGAAATTGGTGGGGCTGGAGGATGGTATGGCGGGTAGGGCGTTTGCCTTGCACGCCAGCCCATGCTGACCCAGGTTCGATCCCGGGCATCCTATATGGACCCCCGAGCACCGCCAGGAGTGATTCCTGAGTGCAGAGCCAGGAGAAACCCCTGAGCAATGCTGGGTGTGACCAAAATTTAAAAAAAAAGGCAAAAAAAAAGAAATTGGCTTCCACTGGGAAGGTCCATTGATAATTCTTTATTCCCATCCCTATTCCCTCTTCTTTGGGTCTTCTGCAGAAATCTCTTCAGAAAACATAACCATCTCCTCTTCACTCACTGTCCAGGTAAGTTATTGCACAAGATAATTGAAAAACTATACTTGTATGTATGTATGTACACACATAAAAGTAGATATATACACATATATGTATATATGTATCACTTGTATCACTTGTCTTTCCATTGTTCATTGATTTGCTCAAGTGGATGCCAGTAATGTCTCTATTCATTGGGAATGAGGTCCATTATTGTTACTGTTTTTGGCATATCGAATACACTACGGTAGCTTGCCAGGCTCTGCCGTGACTCTGGGTTCATCCTAGGGGGCCCAGTCATTTTCTATGTCAGACCATTAATCATCCAGGGCCCTTGGGGGCAGAGTCCTGTGTGTAGACAAGCCTGTCTCTTGTCTGCCACCTGCTGACGAAGCCGGGCACCGCAGCCACTCTTGCAACACCTCAAGGAGCAGAGACATACATATATATGTATATATAAGTATAGTTTTGTACAAGTATAATGTATGTAATATATACATTACATACAAGTATAGTATATGTAATACATATGCAATATATAATATTATAAGTATAGTTTTTACAAGTATAGCATATGTAATATATACTGTACTTGTACAAAACTATATATGTACATTTTGTACAAAAATATATATGTTCATTTATACTTTTCAATGATCAAGTATATAGTTTTTCCAATACTATCAAGTATAGTACCAATGAACTGTTTTCAAATATATGTATACATATATAAATGCGTGTACACTTGGCTATGCTCATCTTTAGTGGATCAATGCTGAGGATTTTGTTTGTTGGGGAGCCACATCCAGCAGGAGTGACCCTTGGTGGTGCTCAGGAGACCATATGTGGTTTCAGGGATTTGAAGCTGGGTTGCAGTCACCCAGTCTCATGCCAGGCAAGTGCCTCACCTCCTGTATTCTCTCCAGCCCCACTGCAGAGAATTTCAATAGCAAATGCTCCTAAGAAAAGCACGGCAAGAATAACACAGCCCTAAGTTCAGACAGAGCAAGTATTTCAATATATGTGAGCGGAAAATAGGAAAGTCATTTTTGTTTTATGACTGCCCACCTTTAAATATGTCTAAGTATCTTTGTATTCACTTGCCATAACAAGGTCCTAATTGGCATCTTAAACAACAGACATTCATTTATTCACAATTCTACAGACCAGAGTCACTGTATCATCAAAGCTGAATCCTCCTAAAGCCTCTGTTTCAGGCCTGTAGACAGCTCTCTGCTCCCTACGTGTTCCTAACACCCCAAAAGGTGGGTCCCACCAAGGAATCTCTGGACGGACCCAGGCAAGCAGTAAAGCTACCCTGGCTTCCATATGGGGACAGCCTAGAAATTGTAAAGCATGGCCGTAATGACCTAAGAGACAGGACCCCATGGAGTAGAAGTTAAAGTGGCTTGAAAATTCAGTCTGGGATTTCTGGTAAAAGCCCAGCCAGCTTTTAACCTTTGCCCCGGAGCCCAGAGATTAAAGTTTTGGAATGTATATATACCTACTGCATTTATCCAAACAACAGCAAATATAGTGGGAAGTAAACTTGATTGTTTAATATGTATTAGCAGCTAGGGAAAGAGAGGAGCGATATATAGGAGTCCTAGCCAGTGACTCCTTGAGTTAGTTCCCCCAAAAGAATTAATGGTTTACCTCTGTAAATGATCTGTCGTGTTTCCTGAAGCCCTGCACCTTGAAGCCCCCAGGTTTCCTATAATAAGCTTGCTTGGTTCTAAAGAAGGGCCACTGATCATCAGTCCATGGTCCCGCCTCCTCGTTCCTGGCACTGAGATGACTGGTACCAAGGGACCCCTGATAGACACTGCACCACTCAATTCCTCACAGACTTGTAACTGATCAGGAAGCCCAGAGCGCCAAATAAAATAGACTCAAATAGAGCAGCACTAGGACACGTTAGACTCAAAATGGCAAGATCTGAAGAGACAAACTCCATAGCAAGAGAGAAGCAAAGTGTCAAATTCTAAGCAAACAACAAGTAATTTGCATCCTGTGATTCAGAGGTAACTATCACTTGTATCGCTTGTATCACTTGTCTTCCGGTTGTTCATTGATTTGCTCAAGTGGGTGCCAGTAACGTTTCCATTCATTGGGAATGAGGTCCGTTATTGTTACTGTTTTTGGCATATCGAATACACCACAGGTAGTTTGCCAGGCTCTGCTGTGGTTCTGGTTCATCCCAGAGGACCCAGTCTTTTTCTATGTCAGATCATCAACCACCCAGGGTCCACGGGGCAGAGCCCTGGTATGGACAAGCTTGTCTCCTGTCTGCCACCTGCTGATGCAGCTGGGCACCGCAGCCACACCTGCAAACACCTCGATGGGCAGAAGAGGTAATTATAGAAACAAAAATGTTGATATATTTAAGTACTCAGTGAAAAGAATCTTTAACTAAGAGTTCATCCCATGAAGTTATCACTCAGATTTGAGGGAGTTATGTAAAAATATTCTTAGTCAAACAGCAGTTGAACATTCGTTGCTTATAAGCTCTGCAAGGAATAATGAACAAAAAAAGTGTGGGATGACAAAAACTGACCAAAATTCTCACAGGAAATGTCAACAAATTATTTCATGTTATTAATTTATTAGTGGACTGAACTCACCTGTCACTTCAGATGAATCATGGCACGTGGGAACCTGAGGTCTAAAGAAAAGACGCGCAAAATTCTTATGCCAATCAGGGTCACACTTGAGCTCTTAAATAAAGAAAGGGTCAGAATGAATGGTTAGAACACAATCAGACATATTAGTGTTAAACTGAAACAGAGACAGCCACACCTGCACCCAACCAAATTATGTTCAAGTTAAAGAAAATGATAAAGAATAGGAATAAACATTAAATATTGGCTAGGGGTAAATAGATCAAGAGGATTTAACTCTTATCCACATATATAAACTTTATGAAAGGGCAGTAAAATTTATAAAGCAATGGCTTGTAGACCTGAAAATACATTGACAGCAACATGGTGGGAGACTTTAAAAACCTCATTTTTGTTATAGGACATAATCAGGCATTAATGGGGAAAAAAGAGCTGTAATTGAAGAATTGGAGGGACTAGGTATGTACAGGGTGGTCTATTCCCAAGAAATTAAAATATATTCTTTTATAGTTCACATGGACTATTTATTCTTCAGGTTATATAACATGTTGGGGCATAGTACGAATGTATTAGGAAATAGAAAGAAAAAAGGAAAAGAAAAGGAAAACAAAAAAAAAAGAAACTCAAAGCAGCATGAATCTAACTCAAGAAAAAGATAGCTAGATTTTCCATAAACACAGTCCCTTCTCTGAACTGTTATTTCTCTGCAAACAATTAGCATCCAACCCCAATTTACAGACCATAGGGGCATGCATCCCAAAAAGTGGAAACTTCAAATCATTGGGGACTACTCCTCATTTTCCTCAGATTTTTACTGGTAGTGACAGTGGCTGGATTCACAAAAAAGAATGAGAGAGCAATGGAGCCCCAAAGAACAGAGTTGAGGGTCATTTCCACATTGGTCTAAGAGAGCCAGGCATTCTGTCCTTGTACCCAAACCAATGGTATGAAATAGTACTCACTGCAATGCGGGCCCCGTCACCTTTCTCTAATATATTTCCTAAAGTTGTATTAGCATGTTTCTCTATCTTTATAGTCATGCCGAGTATCAAGTGCTGTAACTCAGGAAAGAGAAGGTACTTAATTTTACTTCCCATTTATTATCATTCCATTTAGATCACTTTCCTCTAAAGTTTTTCTCCTTTATGAATTAAAAAAGAAATATTCCTCCTAGACATAAGAAATTAGACACAATAGACACAAGACATTAGACAAGATACAGAGTTACATCAACGTGGGGGAGACAAAGGTTCAGATCTATTTTCTTCTGCTTGCTGTTATTCTTTTTCAGGGATAGGGAGCTCACCCAGTGTTGCTCAGGGACTACTCCTAACTCAGTGCTCAAGGATCACTCTTGGAGGGCTCAGGGAATATATCTGTATCATTTTTCCAGCTTCTCTGATCTATCTTCATCTTACCTTGTCCATGAACACAGGAAATCCACACGGTGAGAAAAGTGATCAGAAACCACATGTTAACTATTCCCAGTTTCAGAATATATGAATATTCCAGTTGGGCTCTCTGAGATTTGAATTGACTTCACTCGTTGTTACCAACTGTGGTTCTGACTTGAAGTGCACCGTCATGCACCTAGTAAGCTCAGGTCCCTCAGTAAATATCAAAGTTCAGAGAGGTTTGCAAAATCACTCAATTCCTGTTAGTGATTTCACAATATTTTATTTAACTAATTATTGCTTTTATACAACATTCTCTAAAAAAGTAATAGACTGTCTCCGAAAGTGACACAAGGCTACTTTTTGAAGTTAGACATCTTTGAAATAAATGAAGTTCTTTCTCACCCAGGAGAATCGTATATGAATAACTCTGAGTTCAAGTCACTGTGACTTTCTTAGGTCTATATTTGCCTTCACCTACTTCATTTCTTAGGAGCCTATGAAAACCAACTAGTGTCTTTTAACTCAATTCTATTAAGTTGATTTTCCTGTGCTTAGGGAAGATTTCTTTTTATTTATTGCTTTTTTATTTGTATCGCCTTTATTTAGTTAATTAGTTAGTTAGGCAGAGCCTGCAAGCTACCCGTGTTGTATTTCATATGCCAAAAACCAGTGACAATTTGTTTTGCTTTTTGGGTCATACCTGGCAATGCTCAGGGGTTACTCCTGGCTCTGCACTCAGGAATTATTCCTGGTGGTGCTCAGGGGACAATATGGGATGCCGGGATTGAGCCCAGGTCCGCCACATGGAAGGCAAACGCCCTACCCGCTGGACTATCGCTCCAGCCCCAGTAACAATTATAGACCTCATTCCCATGACCTGATGGAATGGTGTGAGCCTCTTCATGTTCCTGGAGCGAGCAGATACCCTTGGACTACACTAGCACGTGACAGGACCTATGGAGATGTTACTGGTGCCCGCTAGAGCAACTTGATGATCAACGGGAAGACAAGTGAGACAAGTGACAAGTGACAATTTGTTAGTTAGTTATTGTTAGGTTACTGGGTCACACCCGTTGTACTGGGGCCTATTCCTGGTTAGTTGCTCAGGGATTCCTGGCAAAGCTCAAAGAATCATCTGGTGGTGCTGAGGATCAAATGAAGGCTAGCCAAGTGGCCTACCATCTGTACTCTCTCTTTCCAAACCAGATTTGTATTGCTTTTAGTTAAAAACATTTTTCCACAAATAAAGTTCACTGCCTTTTAAAAAATTATTATTTTTTAATTGAATCACCATGAGATTCACGGTTACAAGGTCCTTCATGATTGGGTTTCAGTCATACGATGTTCCAATACCCATCCCTTCACCAGTGCACATTTCCTATCAGCAATGTCCCGAAGTTTCCCTCCCCGCCGCCCCCCCCACTGCCCTTTTCCCCCATCCCCTGCTCCCAGCCTTCTTACTCTCTCTCTCTCTCTCCCCCCCCTCTCTCTCTTTCATTCTGTTTTGCACAACAGGTGCTGAGAGGTTATCATGTATATCCCTTTACCAACTTTCAGCACTCAGTTCTTGTCCAGAGTGATCATTTTCAACTCTCATTGTCTCACTGGTCCCTTCTCTAACCTAACTGCCCTCCCCACCCCCTTCCATGTGTGGCAGGCTTCTGTCTCTAGACCAGTCCTCCTAACTTGTTTTTACTGTTTATGGGTATTGGTCTCATATTATGCTTTTTTGTATGCCACAAATAAGTGCAATCATTCCATGTATGTCTCTGTCCTTTTGACTCATTTCAGTCAGCATAATACTCTCCATGTCCATATATTTATAGGCAAATTTCATGACTTAAGTTTTCCTAACAGCTGCATAGTATTCCATTGTGTAGATGTACCATAGTTTCTTTATCCAGACTTTCCTTGATGACTTGCCTACTTTTATCCCATCTGGCCCTTACCTTATCACATCATCTTTGTTTTATTTACAACGCCCACTGTTTTTTTTAAAAAAATGTTTGTTTTATCTTCATTAATTTAACAATAAACCCCAAGGATAAATAAAGCAATCCTCAGGAAAAAGAAGATGGGAGGCATCACCTTTCCCAACTTCAAATTGTATTACAAGGCAGTAGTAATTAAAACAGCATGGTATTGGAATAAAAACAGACCTGTGGACCTATGGAATAGAATTGAGTATCCTGACACCCAACCTCAAATACATTAATTTAATATCCATATATTTAATACTTGGATGAAATTATAACTGTTTATTATTTTTAAACTTATATTATCACTTGTATCACCTGTCTTCCTGTTGTTCATCGATTTGCTTAAGCAGGAACCAGTAACATTTTTATAGTCCTGCTGCATGTTAGTGTAGTCCAAGGGCATCTGCTCACTCCAGGAACACGAAGAGCCTCAAACCATTCCTTCAGTTCATGCGAATGAGGTATATAATTGTTACTTGTTTTTTGCATATCAAATATGACTTGGGTAGCTTGCCAGGCTCTGCTCTGCAGGTGGTATTCTCTTAGTAGTAGGCTCTCATCTTGCATTTACTGATGAACTGGGGAGAGATTGGCTTTTCTTTGGGTGGAGCTCTGATGAGCTCTGGAATCCAGATGTTGAAAATGACTGCCCTCATGGTTGGGGGTTCTACTGGCTTCTTGCAAGGTTCTGTTGGGATGGTGGGCCAGGGCTGGAACCCGCCTTCCCTCCCAGGTGCCTCATGATCAGCTGAGCACAGGAGAGCCAGTAGCAGCTCTGCCCCAGATATAACTTACATTATATCACCTTGAAAATTATAAAAGTTTCAATCTTTTCTTGAGATTAAATATTCTTTAATATGATTTGATGTTCCATTTAAATTAGGGTAAATATAATCAGTTGATGCAATGATTTCTTTTTATTTAGGAATGTAGGAACTCATTATTTTTGTAATTTTTAAAATACCACTAATGACAGAAAAATTCTTTCCAATGAATAATTAATATAAATCCATAAGCTAAGTGACCTACCTTATTAATTATTAATGGTAATAATGACAAGTGACAATAATAACTTTATAGTACTATTTAATTTAATAATGTAAAATTAAATCTTCTGTAATAAACAGAATGGTTTATTTCAGACTAACTTATTTATAAATCATAATGATAAGCAACAAAAATTATAAAATTGTACTGTGAGTAAGCAAAAAGAAAAGGCAAAGTGTTCAAATTTGAAAAGAATGGATCAAACTATGACAGCCACATTTCCACATTTCAAACATAGAATATCCCAAATCCCATGATACATGAATGGCTAGGTCCAAGAAGAAAGTTCAAGAAGGATTCTTACTGTGAACAACTGAGTGAGGGGTAATTCAGCATGTTAATGAGTATTCTATGGAATCTTGCTTGGAAATTTCTTATTTTCACATATGTCTACTACACAGAGCACACAGAAGAAGAATCTCAATGCAGTCCCATAGAAAGAGATCTTAGGCTTAAAATCTCTGAAGATGTAAACAATACTAGCCATATATTTACTACAGAAACAGTGCATGTGTTGGGTTAGGAACAGGACATTGAGCATAGACATGGAGAGGATCATGTTGAGTGAAATTAGCCAGAAGGAAAAAGACAGATATAGAATGACTGCATTTATTATTTATTTGCATTATATATGTATATACATATATATGTATATATATATTTATATTAGGATACCAATATCCAAGGTCAGGCAAAACATGGATCAGGAGGTCTTATCAAAGGTGGAATCTACTACAAACATGTGGGAGTCAGAGGTTAGGTAAGATGAAGAAGGGAACAGTGAGTTAATAATTATTGAAATTAACAATACCAGCCTAGAACTGAGCATTGAATACAGGCAAAAGATACACATGATAACCTCTAAATGTATGTATAGCAATCCAGTATGTAAGAGAAGGAAAAGAGAAGAGAAACAGAGAGAGAGAAAGAAAAAGAAAGAGAGAAAAGAGATAAAGAACCTGCCATAGAGGCAGGCTAGAGGAGGGGGAGGGAATTTGGGTCATTGGTGGTGGGAAAAGGGCACTGGTGGAGGGATGGGTGCTGGAACACTGTATGACCGAAACCCAAACATAAACATCTTCGTAATTGTGTATCTCACGGTGGTATAATAAAAGCTAAAAAAAAAAAAGAACAAGACACAGAAATCTATTGCTCAACACTTGAAGAAATATGAAAGATGATTGGTAACTATGAATGTTTAAAATTTAAAAAGTTTTGCTGAGAAATTTAACATGGACTTGAAAGTCAAACAATAACTTGGACACATGTTTACTTTGTATCCTAGAACTTTGAAATTATAATGGTAACACTATTTTACTGGTTATTGCTGATTTTGGCATATTGAATACACATTGGACAGCTTGCCAGGCTCTGCTGTGTGGAGTTCCGACCTCCGTCGACGATCCAGAGTCAGGGACGCTGTCTTGATTGTCATCGAAAATCAGATAGGCTGGACATATAATGCGATTTGGAGACGACCGCAGGACTAGAGCTGTTACCGACTGGATCCCACTGGACGTCAAAAGATCATGAGGCCGCCCACCTACAAGATGGTCAGACTTCTTCGTCAACATCCTGAACGAACAGCTTGGGGCTCTTCGTATTCTTGAAGCAACCAGATGCCATTGGGCTACATGTGATAGCGTCAAATGGAAACGTTACTGGCACCCGCTCTAGCAAATCGACGAATAACGGGATGTCAAGTGACAAAGTGAAATACTATTTTAAAGAAAGGAAGACTAAGGGGTCATAGAGATAGGACAGTGATAAAGATCTTACCTTGCACGCACCTGACTGGTCCTTAGTCCTTTGCATATGGTTTCCTGCTCCTGGCCAGAAGGGATTCCAGAGCACAGAACCAAGAGTACATGACACCTCCTTATTTCTTATTGCTAATATTGACATAACTTAGCTTCCTGATTTTTTGTTTATTTTGGGGCCACACCAGAGTTCCAGCTCAGGGATAACTTCGGGCAGGCTCATAGGACCATTTGGGATGTTGAGGATCAAACCCAGACCTGTGATTTAGCTTGGGTTTTACATGTCTATGCATCGATATTATATCAAAGACAAAGATGGCATGTTTATACCATTCTCTTTTAAAAGAGGAGTCTCAAATCCATAGAATTTATAGAAAAAGAGGTTTAATAAAGTTAGGAAGATGATGAATTGAAACCAGACAGTTAAGGTTATACATTAATTTTTAAACATTGGTATTGTATGATTATAACATACACATTTTGTTTCACAACATTTTGCTTTGATTTATTTATTTCTGTGTCATACCCAGCAATGCTCGCTGTTTACACTTGGCTTTGTATCAGGGATCACTCCTGGTGGTTCCAGGGACTATATTTGGTGCCAGGGACACATAGGTGAGCTGTGTGAGAGGCAAGCATCCTACCCACTGTCCTATCACTCTGGCCACACTTTTTACAATGTTTTATTTTTATTTTATTTTATTTTTTTGCTTTTTCTTTTTTTGGGTCACACCCGGCAATGCTCAGGGGTTTCTCCTGGCTCTGCACTCAGGAATCACTCCGGCGGTGCTCGGGGGACCATATGGGGATGCCTGGGATCGAACCTGGGTCAGCATGGGCCGGCCACGTGCAAGGCAAACGCCATACTCGCTGGGCTATCGCTCCGCCCCCTACAATGTTTTACTGTGGCATATTTACAATGGGATTCCCGGATCTCTCATACTATAATTGTAGCAACATAAAAGGCAACATATATTCTGACTTATGAGTACTTGTTGAATAATATTGAAAACATAAGTTGAGAAGAATGATGAAAATCTCTACATGAATGCATATATTTTAAGTTTGCAACTTTTTAGATAAAACAAAATGTGCTATCCACATATTGGATATACCAGTTTTCCTCTTATACAGATTGCTCGAAATGATCTAGGTGTAGTCTGTTCTATATATCCATGTTTACACATAAATGTAACAGTTTCTCCCCCATTGAAAATAAATCTCTTTTCTATCTCTCTGTTTTATCTGTATATGATGTTTATCCATGATGTCTTCTGATATTACACAAGGATCTGAAGGTGAAAATACAAGAAATTAAGAGTATATTACAAGAAATTTTCACATAATTTTAGGCTATCAAATACAATCTACTTTTCTGACTCCAGACTTAATTCTCAAACATTTTACCCTTTTCAAAAATTCATTGTATGTATTGAAATTATTAAATTGTGATTCAAGTAAAATGGTACTAATTTGTTAAAATAAAATTTAATTAAAGATACTTATGTCAAATATTGTGAAAAGAGCTTTCATTAAAGAAATTTCCTTTACCATAATTACTTAAATAAGAATTTTGTATTTCATATTTTTCTATAAGTAATAATTACCAAACATTCAACAGTGATAATTGTGTTAATCCATGAAAATTTTATTGGAAACAGTAAAACTTTACGAGCATTACCCTAAATTTTCCAGAATACAAGAGAATAAATACTTACCTAAGCAGTATGGTGGCATTGACCATTCGCCATTTCTACACTCTATGATATCACTTCCTTGTTGTTTGTAGTAGGACTGACATTGGTACTTAACTAATGATCCTGGAGCATACTCTTTTAGTGGCATTGAAGTAATGTCTCCATTGTCAATGGCTGGTGGAAGTCCACATTTTTCTCTAGGATCTAAATGTACATACTTAATATCATTTATTAGATATTATCAAATCATTTAATGTATAAAATTAATCATTTATACTAAGAACATAGCAACTGAAAGCAAATAAAAATACCATGATATGTTTATTATAATGTAGCTAATTTTGCCAGAGATCGAACAAGGGTTGGCAATATTCAAGACATGGACATTCATTTCTAGCCCAAGTAAGTAACATTTTCTCCTGACTGTTATACTTTCTTCTTTGGAACTATGTGCATAGCATTAGTAAAAATAGCTAAGTTTAAATACTTTTAAAAGAAATAGAATAAATCCTTAGTTATTGAATCTTTAAAGCAAAACATAATGGTGCACATTTATATTTAAGAATAATAGAAGACATCAAGTCAATATATCTAACAAACTTTTTCTATAACATAATACATTGACAGCAGCCTTGGCTTAATTGCATCAGATGATTGGTTCTGCATTTGTACAGAGTAGAACACGGGAAGGTGATTTTTTACACGTAGCTGTCCAGTTTTCCCAGCACCACTTGTTGAAGAGGCTTTCCTTACTCCATTTTGGACTCTTTGCACTTTTATCAAAGATTAACTGATCATGTGTTTGAGGGTGAGTGTCAGGATAATCAACTCTATTCCATAGGTCCACAGGTCTGTTTGTATTCCAACACCACACTGTTTTAATTACTACCGCCTTGTAGTACAGTTTGAAGTTGGGAAAGGTGAAGCCTCCCATCCTCTTTTTTCCCAAAGATTGCTTTAGCTATCTGTAGGGGTTTATTATTCCATATGAATTTCAGGAGTGTTTGGTCAATTTCTTTGAAGAATGTCATGGGTATCCTTATAGGGACTGCATTGAATTTGTACAAGGCTCTAGTACATTTTGGCAATGTTAATTCTCCCCACTCATGAGCAGGGAATGTGTCTTCATTTCCTTGTATCCTCTTTTATTTCTTGGAGCAATATCTTGTAGTTTTCTTTGTACAGGTCCTTTACACACTTTGTTAAGCTGATTCCTAGGTATTTGATTTTCTGTGGCACAATTGTGAATAAAATCGATTTCTTAATATCCCTTTCTTCTCTTTTGTTATTTGTATATAGGAAAGCCACCGACTTTGGGGTATTGATTTTGTACCCTGACACTCTACTATAAATATCTATTGTTTCTAGGAGTGTTTGGGCCAAGAGTTTAGGGCTCTCTAAGTATAATATCATGTCATCTGTGAATAATTATAGCTTGATTTCTTCCTTGCTTATCTAGATGCCCTTAATTTCCTTTTCTTCTCTGACTGCTATGGCAAGTATTTCCAGTACTATATTGAATAAAAGAGGTGAGACCTCCTTCTAACGCCATGCACAAAACCTTCTAATGCCATGCACAAAAGTCCTCCTTCTAACGCCATGCACAAAAGTCAGATCAAAATGGATTATAGATCCCAACATCAGACATGAATCTATAAGATACATCGAAGAAAACATAGGAGAAATGCTCTATGACATCGAAACTAAAAATATCTTTAAAGACGATACACCACTGACCAAGCAAATGGAAGCAAAGATAAACAAATGGGATTATATAAAATTTAAAAGCTTCTGCACCTCAAAAGAAACGGTGACCAAGATACAAAGACAATCCACAGAGTGGAAAAGGATATTCACCCAATACCCATCTGACAAGGGGTTAATATCCAGGATATATCAGGCACTGGTAGCACTTCACAAGAAAAAAATAGCCAACCCCATCAAAAAATGGTGAGAAGAAATGAACAGAAGCTTCCAAAAAAGAAGAAATTCGAATGGCCAAAAGGCATATGAAAAGTGCTCTTCATCTTTAATCATTAGGGAGATGCAAATCAAAACAACAATGAGGTACCACCTCCACCACAGAGACTGGCACACATCCAAAACAGCAAGAACAACTGGTGCTGGCATGGATGTGGGGAAAAGGGACTCTCATTCACTGTTGGTGGGAGTGCCGACTGGTCCAGCCCTTTTGGAAAACAATATGGACATTCCTCCGAAAACTAGACATTGAGTTGCCATTTGATCCAGCAATAGCATTCCTGGGAATATACCCGAGAGACCGAAAAACACATAGCAGAAACACTATCTGTACTTTTTATTCATCTCTGCGCTATTCACTATAGCTAGAATCTGGAAACAACCAAAAATGCCCGAGAACAGAGGACTGGCTAAAGAAACTGTGGTTCATCTACACTATGGAATACTACTATGCAGCTGTCAGAAAAGACGAAATTATGAAATTTACCTGCAAATGGATGGACATGGAGACTATCATGCTGAGTGAAATTAGTCATAAGGAAAAGGACAGATATAGAATGACTGCATTCATTAATAGGATATAAATAGATACCAGTGTTTTACTAAATGTGGGAAATGGTAATGGCAGATTAAAACTCACCATTGACTATACACAAAGAGACTTAAGTGATAAACTCTAAATATCTGCAGGGCTAGCCACAATGTGTAAAACAAGAGGGAGAGAGATGCAGAGATAGAGAGAGAGACATAGAGAGAGACATAGAGAGAAAGAGAGGAAACAGGGCTACCTGCTGTTAAGGCAGCCTGGGGGGGGGCGGGAGGGGGTGGGGTACATTGGTGGTGGAAATGGGGCACTGGTGGAGGGACGGGTGCTGGAATACTGTATTACCAAGAACCAATTGTGAACACCTTTGTAATTGTATGTCTCATGGTGGTATAATAAAAAATGTAAAAAAAAAAATAAAATAAAATAAAAAAATTTAAAAAAAGAAAAAAAGAGGTCAGAGTGAGTAACCTTGTCTTGTCCCTGATCTTAAAGGGAAGGCTTTCAATTTTTCCCCACTGAGAATGATACTTGCTGTGGGCTTTTGGTAGATGGCTTTGACTGTATTGAGGAAGGTCCTTCAATTCCCATTTATTGGAGGGTTTTAATCATGAATGGGTGTTGGATCTTGGCAAACGCTTTATCTCGTCTATTGATAGGATCATATGGTTTTTATTTTTTCTCTTATTGATATGATGTATTATGTTGATTGACTTGGGAATGAAGTCAATCAACATAATGATTGACTTCATGATATTATGAACTTGCATTCCCAGGATGAATTCTACTTGGTAATGATGTATAATTTTTTGATGAGTCTTTGGATTCTGTTTGCTAGTATTTTGTTGAAGAACTTAGCCTCTGTGTTCATCAAAGAGATTGGTCTGTAATTTTCTTTGTGTTGTCTCTCCCTGCTTTGGGTATCAGGAGTGATATGTGCCTCTTAGAAGCTGTTTGGGAGTGTTTCTGTTTCTTCTGTTTCCTGGATGAGCTTGAAAAGGACAGGAAGTTGGTTGTCCTTAAAGGTTTGGTAGAATTCACTAGTGAAACCATCTGGACTTGGTCTTTAGTGTTTGGGCAGACTTTTAATTACTGTTTCAATTATATACATGGCTTTTCATCCCAAAAAAGCTGAATAAACATTTTTCTCCCGTGCACATGGAACATTCTCCAAAATAGACCACATGCTGCTGAGCCACAAAGCATACCTCAATAAAATAAAAAGATAGAAATTGTGTCAACTATCTTTTCAGTCCATGATGCACTGAAAATAGAAGTTAGCCATACACAGAAGCAGGGAGCCAAACCAAACACCTGGAAACTGAACAGCTCACTGCTGAACAACCAATGGGTCATAGAAAAAAAATCAAACAGGATATCCAAAGATTCTTGGAAACAAATGAAAATGAAGACACCAACTATAAGAACTTGTGGGACACAGCAAAAGCAGTGTTAAGAGGAAAGGTCATAGCTCTGCAAGCATTCATCAGCAAAGAAGAAAGGGCCCACATAAATAACTTGACTTCACAGTTCAAAATATTAGAAAACGACCAAAAAAGGAGCCCAACCCAGGCAGAAAGAAGGAAATAATAAAACTTAGAGAGGAAATCAACAAGCTGGAAACCCAAAAAACAATCCAAGAGATTAATGAAACCAAGAGCTGGTTCTTTGAAAAAATAAACAAGATTGACAAGCCACTAGCAACACTTGTAAGGACAGGGAAAGAGAGAACCCAAATAAACAGAATCAGAAATGAAAATGGAGACATCACAACAGAAACCACAGAAATCCGAAAGATCATCAGAGATTACTTCGAGAAACTGTATGCCATGAAACATGAGAACCTAGAAGAAATGGATAAATTCCTGAAGTCCTATAATCTCCCATGACTGAACCAAGAAGACCTCCAATACCTCTCCATATTTTAACCCCAGCCATTCTAACAGATATTATTTATCCCCCATTGTAACCCTAGCATTATTTTCCCTTTGTTTTCCATCTAGTTCCTAAAATTCTTCCCCACCTTCAAATATCATTCAATGCTAGTGTAAGTTGTGTATTTATAATAATGTTAGTGTTGATGGCTTGATGTGCAGCACTTTCTCATCTCAGCACCAGCAAAGTGCTCGCCAACTGCCACCTCTGTTCCTATGTCACTTCTAATCAACCTCTTCCTTTTCCCACCCAGTTCCTAATGCTAGGAATTGGAGCATTAGGAGCCAAAGGTTTGTTATTGTTGCCTTTTTCCTGTTTTGTCTCTCTGTGCATGACAGATAACTGAGATCTTCAAGTATATTCCTTCCCCTGTAACTATTCTATTTAACACGGTATCTTCCTTCTCATTGTAACATATTCTATTTAACAGGATCCCTTCCAGTTCCAACCAATGTGCAGTGAACTATGTTTCTTTTTTCCTCATGACTGTGTAGTATCCTTTGTGCCTCTCTATTATAACTCTTTTATGTATTAGCCCTGAGTTGGGAACAGCAAAGCTGAAATTCTGGTGTCAAATAGTTGAGAAAATTTTAAGAAGTCAAAATTTAATAAAGCAGTCCAGGTTTTAAACAACTTAGAAACTTGCACTGGTGGGACGAAAATAATTATTCTTTAATCATAAGCTTAAATGTACATGACCCCTGTCCCCAGGAAATGTCAATGTGTTGTATTAATAACATACAATTATTATCTCTAGGCCTCAAAGCACCCTCACTAACTAGTGTACATCAAATTAGAAGATAACACTTTTAAATGATTATTCCTTACAAATAACTCTAGGTACATGTTCATTGGATTTGATCTGAAAACGAATATCTGAAAAATAGGACTTACCAATGCATATCGGTTTATCAGACCAACCATTGGCCCCACACACTATGGAAGCTGAGGTGCCCCCATGCTTGGTTTCATATCCAGGGATGCAGAAATACTCCAGCTTGTCATTGGGTTTAAACCATGAACTGCTACTCTGCGTTCTGGCATTCTCAAATACTGGTCTTGCACAGGATTCTGCTGAACCTTGATAGAGTTAGACATTTCATTCTAATGTTGCTTAGAGACAATCTAATTGAGCAACTATTACTCCACTTGGCAATAGTGAATTTTTAGTATGTGATTTTTAAGGAGTATTAAAAAAATTCTAAAAACAACAGTGACATGCCATTGTCTTGAAAGTTGCCCAAGATGGAAAAAAAAGTTTCTTTTGTAAACTACCTGAAAACTTGAAGCATGTTCATCAATTTAATTATATTTATGTATGTATGTATGTATGTATGCATGCTAGTGAAAGAGGGACCATTGCAGATTTATTCATAGTACATTTTTATCCTGATAGTAGATGATAAAGATAACACTTTTTGAATTGATTCCAAATAATGAAAGTTATGATATATATGCCAGGGAAAAAATTGTAATTAAATGAGAAGCTTAACTTTCAATATTGCAATTAGGTTGCTATTCTATGAATCTTTACATTTTAATATATGTTTTTAAACAAAACTTATTTTGTTTTCATAGCTGCCATTAGTAAAATAAACTTATTTTATAAGTTTATTTTTATAAGTAAAATATTTTTATAAGTAAAATAAACTTATTTTATAAGTTTAGTAAAATAAACTTATTTTACTAATGGCAATGTATTATTTTATGTTTACCAAGCTGAATATTTATAGTCCTATTATTTACAAGTAGTAGTAGTCCTCTCAGATAATTCAAATGTTAAAAATCTCATTTTCCACTTTTATTGTACTATGGTGATTTTAATAAGAATCTTCTTGTCACATACAAATTATGTCAAAAACTATATGAATTACATAAATAAACTATTGACAAATATTTTACATTTTATCTTTATGTCAGATATTATAATATCCTAGCAATTCAGGTAGATTATAATGTTAAAAAGTAAAACATAAACTGGTAAAATAAATATTATTATACTAGCATAGTTACTAATATAGCAATTTATTGAGGCTCTTCCTGTCCCTGGAGCAAGCAGATGCCCTTGGGCTACACTTGCTTGACAGGACATTTGGATATGTTACTGTGCCCCCCTCAAGCAAATCCATGAACAACGGGAAGACAGTGACGGTGACAATTCTAGTATAATAAATTATTATTAATAATTATGCTATTATAAATGATACTAGTATAAGTAATTATACTAGTATCACTGTCACTGTATCACTGTCTTCCCGTTCATCATCAATTTGCTCGGGCGGGCACCAGTAACATCTCCATATGTCCTGTCTCATGCAAGTAGAGCCCAGTCTATAATTGTTACTGGTATTTGGCATATCAAATACGACACGGGTAGCTTGCCAGGCTCTGCAGTGCAGGTACTCCAACGGGTACCCCCCAAAACTTTTTCTTTGCTTTTTTTTTGGGTCACACCCTGCGACGCTCATGGGTTTCTCCTGGCTCTGCACTCAGGAATAACTCCTGGCGGTGCTCGGGGACCATATGGGATGCCGGGATTGAACCCGGGCCAGCACAGGCTGGCCACGCAGTAAGGCAAACGCCCTACCCGCTGGGCTATCACTCCCGGCCCCTCAAAAACTTTTTTTTTTGGGGGACTGCTATGCTCAAGGGTTCTCCTGGCTCTGCACTCAGGAATTACTCCTGGTGGTGCTCAGGGGACCCTTTGGGATGCCGGAATGGAACCCAGGTTGGTCCCGCAAGGCAAACGCCCTCCCCTCTGGACTATTGCTCCAGTTCCAATACCAGTTCTTTTTTTTTCAGTCTTGCCTGCAGGCACCGTGGGAACAAGCATGTGTGTGTGGGGGGGGGGCGGGGGTGGCGGCCTCTAGGGAGGCTCCACTAGGCAGCTTCCTGAGTGGGCCGTCGTGTCCAGTCCCCCATCCCGCCGGCCCTCACAATTATACTAGTATAAGTTAGTATATTTATTTATACTAGTATAAATATTAAAGACATTTTCTCTTTCATTATCACGTGTGTTTTATTTATATATATTTTGCTTCTTGGGTCACACCCAGCGATGCTCAGGGGTTACTCCTGGCTCTGCACCCAGGAATTACTCCTGGCAGTGCTCGGGGATGGGGATCGAACTCGGTCGGCTGCCGCGCAAGACAAACGCCCTACCCGCTGGACTATCGCTCTGGCCCCTATAAGTGTCTTTTAATAGCTAATTGATCATAATTTATTCTAAAATAAATTTATCTAGGGCAACTTTGTTATATTTTTTCTTCAATTATTATTCATTGTCACCATAGACAGTGGAAAAAAGAAGAAACAAAATTAAAACATTGAAATTAATATCTTAGCTATTACTTTACTTAAGTGTCAAGTCAATAAAATCACTGAATCACTGGAGTGTGATTGAGAAAAACAAGATAAATTGAGAAAATATTTTCAGAAAATCATCATAAGCAGCAAGGTATCATGACAGGATATTTTCTAATACACTAATATTTGGTCTTATCTAGATATTATTCTATCTCCACTACTTATATATGTTATCTAGATATTATTCTATCTCCACTAATTATATATGTAAGAAAAGTTTCAAGTATCAATGACATTTCCAAAGTGGGCCTATACTATAATACAAAACATGCAAAGTACATCATATAAATTATTACCAAAGTTATGTACCACAAAAAATAATATCTTAATTTTTATAAATATCATAATTTTTAAGAGATGTGCCCGGAGCCGGAGGTTCTTTGTCCTTTTTAGCTATTTCTTCGATGCCTTTGAAGGCATTCCATGCCGCTCTCTTCCTCCTGCGCAGCTCAGGTTTTAGGTCGTTCATCATGTTGACTTCTCGACCTAGGTACACATAACTGCTGCATTCAGAGATGTTTGTTCCATTGAGAGT
>JAJIBD010013324.1:0-32609 GCA_021461705.1 Cryptotis parvus | reverse complement strand
GACTCCTCCCAGGAATATGCTCACGGAGGGGAGGCCACAGTCAGACCCTTGGGAGCTCTCCGCCCCCACCCCGGGCAGGGAGATTGTTCCTGGCACCGGCTGTGAGCCTGCACGGGGGAGTCTGCCTCAGGACCCAGCCTCCACCTTGGGTGACCAGGGTCCCGCCCGCAGGGTATCTCCGTGGTGGAACAGGAGAAGCTGGACAACTTGATGCTGGAGTTGGACGGGACCGAGAATAAATGTAAGTGTGGGCGGGGCCTGTGGGCATGCTCCGGGCCTCCCTGGGGGCTGCGGGAGGCCTTGCCCTCTCCCAGTGGGAAGGAACCAACCAAGGAGGAAGGGGCTGACCCTTGAGGGACGTGGCCTCTGCCCGGCCTGTCCCTTCTGAGGATGGGTGAGGAAAACCGCAGGAGGGACGAGAAGCCAGGGGCTCCGTCAGCGGGGCGGAGGGGAGAGGGCGTTTTGGCTGAGAGCCTTCCTCCGTAACCGCCTCCACAGCCAAGTTCGGGGCCAACGCCATCCTGGGTGTGTCCCTGGCCGTGTGCAAGGCAGGAGCAGCCCAGCGCGATCTGCCCCTGTATCGCCACATCGCTCAGCTGGCCGGAAACTCAGACCTCATCCTCCCTGTCCCGGTGGGTGCCCTGCTGACCCCTCCCCTGTGGGCGGGACAAAGTGGGGTGGGGACGCCCGCGGAGGGTGTTTAGGGTCTGCAGGGGAAGCCGGGCGCTGCCAACCTCCCTTGGCGGCTCTGGTTCCCAGGCCTTCAATGTCATCAATGGCGGCTCGCACGCGGGAACAAACTGGCCATGCAGGAGTTTATGATCCTCCCCGTGGGCGCCGAGAGCTTCAGGACGCCATGCGGCTGGGGCCGAGGTCTACCACACTCTGAAGGGGGTCATCAAGAGACAAGTGCGGCAAGGATGCCACCAACGTGGGGACGAAGGCGGCTTTGCCCCCCAACATCCTGGAGAACAGTGAAGGTGAGGCCGCGACCCCCTCTGGCGAGGTGCAGCTGTAGGCCTGGGCCTTCTTTCATTTGGGGCCACACCCAAAGGTGCTCAGGGCTTACTCCCGGCTCTTGCTCGGGACCATGGAGAGTGGCAGGGATTCAGACTGGGGTGCAAAGCAAGCATCTTTAGCTCTGTACGCTCTCTCCAGGCTTCATCTTTTTTGGGGGGTAGAGGGGCAGACCTGGCGTGCTCAGGGCTTACTCTTAGCTCGGCACTCAGGAGTTATTCTTGGTGGTGCTCGGGGATCATATGGGATGTCAGGGATCAAACCCAGGTCTGCTGTGTGCAAGGCAAACACCCAACCTGCTGGACTAACACTCCGGCCCCCCACGTTATCTTCTCTGTCGAGTAGGAATTACAGCAGCCTCTAGCTCAGAGCATCCTTGTAAGGATGGAAAGAGAGCATATGTACAAAACACTTAGATGGCGTAAGTGTCAACAAATGACAGCTAGGGGCTGGAGTGATAGTCCAGCAGATAGGGCGTTTGCCTTGCACACAGCCAACCCAGGTTCGATCCCTGGCATCCTATATGGTCCCCTGAGCATTGCCAGAGGTAATTCCTGAGCAAAGAGCCAGGAGTAACCCCTGAGCATTGCCAGGTGTGATCCAAAAAGAAAACAAACAAAAATTGACAGCTATGTATTTTTTTTTTTTGGGTCACACCTAGCTCTGCTCAGGAGTTACTCCTGGCTCTGCACCCAGGGAATTACTCCTGGCAGTGCTCAAAGTACCATAAGGGGTGCCAGGGATCAAACCTGGGTTGGCTGCAGGCAAGACAAATGCTCTAACTACTATACTGCTGTTCTGACCCAATGACAGCTATTAAAAGAAAATCCAGGGCCGGAGTGATAGCACAGAAGGTAGGGCATATGCCTTGCACGCAGCCGACCCAGGTTCGATCCCTGGCATCCCATATGGTTTCCTGAGCACCGCCAGGAGTAATTCCTGAGTGCAGAGCCAGGAGTAACCCCTGAGCATTGCCAGGTGTGACCCCCAAAAAAAAATAAATAAAAATTAAAAAATTCAGGGCCGGAGCGATAATCCAGCGGGTAGGGCGTTTGCCTTGCATGCGGCCGGCCCATGCTGGACTGGGTTCGATCCCGGCATTCCATATGGTCCCTCGAGCACTGCCAGGAGTAATTCCTGAGTGCAGAGCCAGGAGTAACCCCTGAGCATTGCCAGGTGTGACCCCCCAAAAATAAATAAAAATTAAAAAAAATTCAGGGGAAAAAAAAAAGTCTGGGGCCGGAGCGATAGCCCAGCGGGTAGGGCGTTTGCCTTGCACGGCCGGCCCATGGCGACCCTGGTTCAATCCCCGCATCCCATATGGTCCCCTGAGCACCGCCAGGGGTAATTCCTGAGTGCAGAGCCAGGAGTAACTCCTGAGCATTGCCAGGTGTGACTCCCCAAAAAATAAATAAATAAAATTTTAAAAAATTCAGGGGCCAGAGCCATAGTATAGTGGGTAGGGAACTTGCCTTGGATGTGGTCGACCTAAGTTGATTCCTGGCACTGCATATGGTCCCCTAAGCACTGCCAGTTATGATCCCTGAGTACAGAGCCAGGAGTAAGCCCTGGGTATGGATCTCAAACCAAAATCTAACACAAAAACCATTGTGGGGGTCGAAGAGAGCTCAAAGTGTTGAGTGCAAGGTTTGCATGGGGGAGGCCCAGGTTTACTCCCTGTCCCTGCACTGCCAGCAGCACCTCCTGAGTACAGAGCCAGGAGTAGTCCTTGAGCATCTCTGGGTACAGCCCAAGACATGCAAATAAAAAACGATTGTGCCCCCAGAAGGTAGCTCAAAGGGTTGGAGCACATGATGTGGGTGCCCTGGGTCCAATCTCCAACACCTCAAGGCCTCTTGACCAAGAAGCTGGAAGGAGCTCCTGAGCACTGCTGGCTGTAGCCCAGGGGAGGGGCCAGAGAGATAGCGCAGTGGTTATGGCACTTGCCTTGATAGCTGCTGACCTGGTTCCACTCCCAGAGCCCTGTATGGTCCCCAATTTCCCAGGAGTAATCTCTGAGCAGGTATGGCCCCTAAACAAACAAATAACCAAAAAAAAGGGGGGAGGATTGCCCACAATTGGAGCCGGAGTGATAAGACTGCAGGGGAAGCATTTGCCTTACACGCTGCTGACTCGGGTTCGATTCTTGGCATCCCATATGGTCCCCTGTGCACCACTAGGAGTAATTCCTAAGTGCAGAGCCAGGAGGAACCTCTGAGCATGCCATGTGTGCCCCGCCCCAATCACGGCGATGAAGCACTAAACTGGGCTGGGATCTGACTCGGTAGTATGACAAGCCTTGCATGAGTGAGCCCCAGGGTTTCAACCCCAGCACCACTAAATGACTGAACACAGTTGCGTTCTTCAGCCCTGGGAGAACCCTGACCCGGGCTGTACTTGCTTCCAGCGGCCCTCCAGCTACTCTGAATCCCTCCCCTCCCTGCACCCCTCCTTGCCCACCTTCTCGCCACTAACCTGGCCTTGTCCCCAGCCCTGGAGCTAGTGAAGGAAGCCATCGACAAGGCGGGCTACACGGAGAAGATCGTCATCGGCATGGACGTCGCCCGCCTCGGAGTTTTACCGCAATGGCAAATACGACTTGGACTTCAAGTCTCCCGCGGACCCATCTCGATATATCAGCGGAGACCAGCTGGGAAGCCTTTACCAGGACTTCGTCAGGGACTACCCTGGTGAGGGCAGGGCGGGCGGCAGGGCGGGGGTGGGGGTGCAGGACGTGTGGCCGCATCTTGCCGGCGCGGATGCTCTGCGGCTGGAGGTCCCCGGGCAGCTCTCCAGGCCAGCGAGAGGGCTGGAGTCCTGGGCAGAGATTAGCATGCGGGCTTGCCTGGCTGTGGAAGTCATCTGGAACGTGTGTGTGTCTGTGTGTCGGGGACCTCTCCGAGGTTCAGGCTGGTAACATGGCTGCTGATGGAGGCAGAGGTGATGGTGAAGAGGAGAAAGTGAGCTGTTATTCTCTTGCTCCTCTGCTGTGTTGTTTGCTTCGGGGCCACACCCAGCGATCTCGGGGCTTACTCCTGACTCTGCGCTTAGGGCTTACTCCCTGGCAAGGCTCGGGAGACCATCTGGAGTGCTGGGGACTGGACCCCGCTGGCCATGTGTAAGGCAGGCACCCGCCCACTCTGCTGTTGCCCTGGCCCTCCCTCTTCCTACTCTCCCAAGAGCAAGAGATGTGAGGAAAGGAGAGATTGGAGACAGGAGCGAAAGGGGGAGAGAGAGGGGAGAGAGGAGGAAGACGAAGAAGGGGGAGAGAGAGAGAGAGAGAGAGAGAGAGAGAGAGAGAGAGAGAGAGAGAGAGAGAGAGAGAGAGAAGGAGGAGGAACAAACGGGCAGCAAGCGAAGCTCAAAGGGTTTCAGTTAGTAATGAGGAAGGGCTCCAGTGCCATAGCAAAGCACAGGGCAGAGAGAACGAGCCAGGGGTGAAAACTTGCTTTGAATGCAGGAGGCCTGGGATCTCCCACGACTGACAGGACTGACTCCACCCCCAATGGGTGCTGGGCTGGGAATAGCCCCACTAGGTGTGGCCCTGAAACAAGAAGAAAGAAAAGAAGAGAACAATGCAGGAGGGCTGGAGACATACAGCAGGAAGGGCGCTTGCCTGGCAGGCGGCTCACCTGGGTTCAGTGCTTGGCACCACATCTGGTGCCCCAAGCCAACTAGGAGTGATCTCTGAGTGCAGACTCCAGAGTAAGCCCTGAGCACCTCCAAGTGTGACTCTCCACCCCCCCCCCACACACACAAAGAGCAAAGTGGTCCTGAGCAATAGCACATGGGGGAGGTCATTTGCCTTGCATGCCAAGTTTCGATTCCCGGCATCCCATATGGTCCCCCAGCACCGCCAGGGAGTAATTCCTGAGTGCAGAGCTAGGAGAAACCCCTGAGCATTGCCGGGTGTGACCCAAAAAAAAACAAAAAGAGTAAAATGCAGATAGATGGTGGGGAAGATCCTGACCCCCCATGTTGAGATAGCATTGTTGCTGTTGTTGTTAATGTTGCCGTTGTTAATGTTGCTGTTGTTGTTAATGTTGCTGTTGTTAATGTTGCTGTTGTTGCTAATGTTGCTGTTGTTAATGTTGCTATTGTTGTTGCTGCTGTTGCTGCTGCTGCTGTTGTTGTTGTTGCTGCTGCTGTTGTTGATGACAGGCCGTACCTGGTGGTGTTCAGGGGCAATTCCTGGCCCTGTGCTTAGGGATCTCTGCAGGCCGTGCACAGGGGGCCCTGTGCGGCTTCCGGGATCACTCTGGGGCGGCTGCGTGAAGGCAGGCACCTTCCCGGCTGTATTAGCTCTCCAGCACATCTGCTCCATATGCTAAAAGGCTGTTGTTTTTATTTTCTCCCCCCCCCCACCTCCTCAGCCGCCCTGTTCAAAAGGCTTTATAAAGAGTCAAACTCAGAAGCAGTTAGGGACGAGCGGGTGCCGGGAAGGAGCACAGGCTTCCATAGTTTTGATCCCTGACACCACATGGTCCCTTGAGCACCATGGGGGTAGCTCTGGAGCATTCCTGGGTATGCTCATCTCCCACCACAGGAAATAATAACCCACCAGAGTCAGTAGGGACAGGGGGTAGCTCAGAGGCCTAGAGCATGGTCTTGCATGCATAGCCCCAGGGTCGATAACTGGAGTCGCAGGTACCCGAGTACCACCATGATGGCCCTGGGGACCCCAGAGCTGTTGGGTTTGAGCCAGCAGTTGGCCAAGTATCACTGGGGGTGGCTCCAAAAAATGAAAAGTAGAGGGTGGGGCGGTAGCACAGCAGGTAGGGTGTTTGCCTGCATGCAGCCCGACCTGGGTTCGGTCCCCGGCATCCCATAAGGTCCTCTGAGGGGCCGGAGCGATAGCCCAGGGGTAGGGCGTTTGCCTTGCATGCGGCTGGCCTATGCCGGCCTGGGTTCGATCCCCGGCATCCTATATGGTCCCCTGAGCAGCACCCAGAGTAATTCTTGAGTGCAGAGCCAGGAGTAACCCCTGAGCACTGCCAGGTGTGACCCCAAAATGCAAAAAAAAAAAAAAAGAGATCTCAGCTCCATAGAAGGGGTGTTGTTGAAGGGACAGTATGACCTGAAGAAGTCAGAGAGATGACAGCTAATATTTAGTGGGTTTTTTTTTTTTGCTTTTTTGGGTCACACCCAGTGATGCTCAGGGGTTACTCCTGGCGGTGCTCTGGGGACCATATGGGATGCCGGGATCGAACCCAGGCAGGCACAGGCCGGCTGCGTGCAAGGCAAATGCCCTACCCGCTGGGCTATCGCTCCAGCCCCCATATTTAGTGTTTTAGATCAACACTCAACAGTGCTCAGGGCTTACCTTTCATCCTGTGCTCAAGGATCACTCCTGGAGGGGCTCAAGGAACAATGTGGCCGCCCAGTTCCCAGTGTGACCACATGCAAAGCTGAGCTGGATCTGCTCCACCAGCCCTCCCGCCCCAGCAACAGAGTGTTTTAAAAAGCAGTAAAGAGATGGGCGGAGTGATAGCCCAGCGGGTAGGGCGTTTGCCTTGCATGCGACCGGCCCATGCCAGCCTGAGTTCGATCCCCGGCATCCCATATGGTCCCCTGGGCACCCCAGGAGTAATTCCTGTGTGCAGAGCCAGGAGAAACCCCTGAGCATTGCCGGGAGTGACCCCCAAAAAATAAATAAACATAAGGTCCTCTGAGCACCACCAGGAGTAATTTCTGAGTGCAGAGCCAGAAATAACCCCTGAGCATTGCCAGGTATGACCCAGAATTAAAAAAAAAAAAAAAAAACAGACCAGAGAAATAGTCTTTAAAAAAATAAATAGGGGCTGGAGCGATAGCACAGTGGGGAGAGTGTTTGCCTGCACGCAGCTGAGCTGGGTTGGATTCCTGGCATCCCATAGGTCCCCGAGCACTGCCAGGAGTAATTCCTGAGTGCAGAGCCAGGAGAAACCCCTGAGCATTGCCGGGTATGACCCAAAAAGCAAAAAATAAATAAATAAATAAATAAATAAAAATAAGTAGAGGGGCCAGTGAGTACAGTGGGCAGTGTGCTTACCTTGCATGCAGCCCACACGGGTTTGGTCGCATCCCCTAGGGTCTCCCAAGCACAGCCAGGAGTGATTTCTGAGCCCAGAGTTCAGGAAACCCTGAGCATCACCAGGTGCGGCTCAAAAAGAAAGAAAAATGTAAAGGCCCAAATCAGTCAGTCTGGCTTTTTGGGGCGCTGCGCAGGATGAGCAGCAATTGGCCGTTGGGGGTCTGTCCAGTTGGGGGGCTTGCTGCCTGGCGCAGAGACCCAGAGACTGGCCCCCTCCCGGCTCTGCCCACAGTGGTCTCCATCGAGGACCCGTTTGACCAAGATGACTGGGCTGCCTGGTCCAAGTTCACAGCCAATGTGGGGATCCAGATCGTGGGCGACGACCTGACGGTCACCAACCCAAAGCGGATCGAGCGCGCCGTGGAGGAAAAAGGCCTGCAACTGTCTGCTGCTGAAGGTCAACCAGATCGGCTCGGTCACGGAAGCCATCCAGGCGTGAGTCCCTTCCTGGCAGCCCCCAAGACCACCCCACCTACACACACACACACACACGCACACACACACACACACACACCACACCACACCCCCATACACACCCCACACATACACGCACCCCCTACACACACCACACAACCCCCCACACATACACACACCACACATACACACCACACACCACACACCACATACACCACACCACACCACACCATACCACACCCACACCACACACACCCTCATACACACCCACACAACCCCCACACACATACACACCACACACACACACACACCACACACAACACACACAAACACACACCCCACACACCACACACAGACACACACACCACACACACCATACACACCCACACACACCCACACCACACCCTCCACATACACACACCACACATACACACCACACAACCACACACACCACACCACACACCCCCATACACCCCACACATACACACACCACACACACACCACACAACCCCCCACACATATACACACACACACACACACACACACCATGCACACACACCACACACACCCCACCACACCACACCACACCATACCACACCCACATCACACACCCCCATACACACCCCACACATACACACCACACATACACACCCCACATACACACACCACACATACACACCACACACCACATACCACACAAACACACACACCACACAAACACATACCCCACACACCACACACACACCACACACACCCCCACCCCCCACATACACACACCACACATACACACACCCACACACATACACACACCACACACACATACACACCACACACACACCACACACACCAAACACACCATACCACACCACACACACCCCATATACACCCACACATACACACACCCCACACCCCACACACATACCACACCCCACATACACACACCACACATACACACACACCCCCACACTCACCCCCACACCCACACACATACTACACCCCACATACACACACCACACATACACACCACACACCACACACAGACACATACACCACACACCCACACCCCCACACATACACCCCACACATCCACACACAGACACACACCACACACACCCACACATACACACACCACACACACACCCCAAACACACACACACACACACACACACCCCACACATACACACACCACACACACCACACACACCACACACCCCACACACAGACACACACCACACACCCACACCCCCGCACATGCACACACCATACACACACCATACACACACACACCCATACACACCCCACACACCCCATACACACACCCCCACACGCGCACACACACACACATGCGCGCACACTCCCATCCTCAGGAGCGCTGTCATCCCCAGGTGCCCAGACAGCAGGGCGCCTGCAGTCCTCCACCCACCTCAGTGCTGTGCCCACACGCCCACTTCCCCCTTGCCCTCCCCAACAACTTCCCTGCAGATGTTTCTAGAACCTCCTCAGGCCGGGCCTGGTGGGCGGGCGGCAACCCCTCACCACACACACATGCTGTGCGGTTGCAGGTGCAAGCTGGCCCAGGAGAACGGCTGGGGCGTCATGGTCAGCCACCGCTCCGGGAGACGGAGGACACGTTCATCGCTGACCTGGTGGTGGGGCTGTGCACCGGCCAGGTAGGTGCCGGGCTGCGGTGGGGTCCAGGCTGAGGTGGGACTGTCCTTTCGGGTGCCTGGTAGGGGGAGGGTCAGGGAAGAGAAATACCCCTGGGGGGCCGCACGTAGGCTCAGGCCCAACGGCTGATTCCGGTGTTTCAGATCAAGACTGGCGCCCCCTGCCGTTCCGAGCGTCTGGCTAAGTACAACCAGCTCATGAGGTGAGCGAGACGCGGGCTTAGAGGGTGGGGCCCCGCGGGTGGGATGCTATTAGCCCCCCCATCCCCTCCCCAGGCCCAGGGGTCTGGGAGGCGGCAGGTGTGTGTGTGCGTGTGTGTATGCGCGTGTGAAAGGTGGGTATACTGGGGCCTCGCACGTTGGGCAGGAGCAGGTTGGGGGTGCGGCTGGGAGGCTGGGGTGTCCTGAGAAGAGCCAGGGGCTCCTCCTAGCCCCGCCTTACTCCCCGGCTCCTGTCTCTCAGAATTGAAGAGGAGCTGGGAGATGAAGCGGCGCCGCCGGCCACAACTTCCGCAACCCCAGCGTGCTGTGACCCCTCTTCTGGCCTGGAAATTCGCCCCTCGTGCTGGAAGCCCCTCCCCTTGCTCTGTGACTGCGCCCCGAGCCGCCCCTGCTGCCCGACCCCACCACGCTGCCTCCTGGCTTGTCCGGCCCCTGCTCCTCGGTGTTCTCGGTGTCTGGGTTTCGTCTCTCTCCTCCTTCCTTCCCTTTTCTCTCTCCTCCAAAAACTGGCCAGAGGGCTGAGGATTCTAAGGGAGTTAGTGGTGGAGGACCAGGCTCTGTGGGGGGCCATCGGCGTGCTTAGCGGGCAGAGAGGAAGGTTCCTGTGTCCTGGACGTCCTGTCAGCTCCGTGATGTCCAGAATCGCCGAGTGGTGCTCGGGCAGGCCTGCTCACAGTCGGGGATTCAGTCACTCATTCGCTCACTCCGCATTTATCCTGGTCTGACTCATGCCCAGAACTGTAGGGCCGCAAACTGGTGAAACGAGGGGACTGTCTCTCTGTGTTTCCGGTCACTGTAGGTTTGGAGAGGGCCTGGAGTGGGGGTTAGTGGACACTGGGAAGAGCCTTGATGTCCGTTTCGGTTCCACAGCGGCCCTGAACTGAAGCCTTGCAGGGGAGGGGCGTGTCCCGAGGTGGGCGCTGTGCTCGGGTGGGGGTTCCTCCCCCTACAAGCCTCTCCCCAGCCCACCCTGGCTTCCTTGCTCTTCCTCCAGCTGCACCAGAGCCGACTGCCCCCGCCGTGTTCCACTGCTGCCACACCTTCGTGGCGTGGAATGAGCCCCATTAAAGTCTGAATCCAGTGATTGTGTGTGAATGAGCCCCATTAAGGTCTGAATCCAGTGACTGTCTTACCCTGGACAGGGGAGCACCTGGACCCGGGGGCGGAGAGCAGAGCTAGGGTGGGCTCCGAGGAGGACAGAGGGCAGAGTGCTGAGAGGATGGCGTGGCTGGCCCCAGGTGGGCAGGTGGCATTCAATTGCCCCTCCCTTCTCAGTATCCCGGCTCCAAGATTTAGGGGAATTAGTGGGTCTCCATGTAGGGTCCAGAAAAATCCTTACAAGGAGCTGGAGCGATAGCACAATGGGGACGGCATTTGCCTTGCACATGCCACGGGGGGTCGATCCCCGAGCAGTGCCAGGAGTAATTCCTGAGTGCAGAGCCAGGAGAAACCCCTGAGCATTGTCAGGTGTGATGCCCCCAAAAATCCCTACAGGGCTGGAGCGATAGTCCAGCGGGTAGGGCGTTTGCCTTGCACGCGGCCGGCCCATGCCAGCCCGGGTTTGATCCCCGGCATCCCATATGGTCCCCCGAGCACCGCCAGGAGAAATTCCTGAGTGCAGAGCCAGGAGAAACCCCTGAGCATTGCCAGGTGTGACCCCAAAAAAGAAAAAAAAAATCCCTAAAGTAGCCATGGATGTGTGTGCAATGAAATTTTGTTTGATTTATTTATTTTCTGACACATCAGGCGGGACTTGCTCCTGTCTCTGCACTCAGGGATCACTCCTGGTGGTGCTGGGGGGCTCTGTGGGGTGCCAGGGATCAAACTTGGGCAGCTGCGTGCAAGGCAAGCCCCTTACGGGCTGTGCTCACCAACACTTGTGTAAAGAAAGAGTTGAGTTTGGGGGGAGGTGAAACTCTGTGGCAGGGTGTGTACTTGTGAGGTGGGTCCAGGTTATCTCCGAGATATCCCACACACAGCACACACCGAGGGGACAGGGCTGAGGCAGACACTCTGGGATGGCACCCCGCGTGCTTGGCACCACGATGGGGGGGCTGCCGGAGGAATGGTCCATGGGAGCCCCCGAAACTGTCTTCCCTAAACTGGAGGTTCTGGGGGCAGTGCCTGGCAGGTGTGAGGCGACGGGGCTGCAAAAGCAAACAGGAAATCGAGGCCCGAGAGGCCACACAGGCCTCAGTGTGGCTGCCAGACCCTACTAGAGCGTCACTGCTTTGGTGGGGCCAGTGATGCCCGGCCTGGGACGCCGGCGCCCTGCTGGGCCTGCAGGGTTGTGGGGGCGCTGGCCACTAGAGGGAGCCAAGGGTCTGCGGGACCCTGCGGGACCCTCTGGGGGGGTGGGCCGGGAGGACCTACGTGGCCCCGTCCCAGCTCGGGCCTGCTGGTCTCTCCGCAGTTCGGCTCCCAGCTGTCTCGCCTCGCTGCCAGGGGCTTCTGGTTCCGAGGAGGTCAGGCCCGCTTCTCCCTCGTCCGCCTTCCTGGGCTCCTGCCAGCCAGCCCTTCCCAGTCTGAAGAGCGCCCTGGGCCCTCTGCTGGCTCGGGGTGGCTTCCTGGGGTGGGGGCGTCACAGCTGGCCCCCAAGCCCGAAGCCCGTTTTGTCAGGACCGACCGCGTTATTCAGGCTCGGCCGCTGACTTCACGCCCCACTGGGCCCCCGCAGCTGGGTCTGCCGCCCTCTCAGGTGCTCTCAGATTGGGTTACAGCCCTGCCGCCCTCCAAGGCCCCTCTCCACTTTTCCCTTTGTGCCGTTGCCTGGAGACCAGCGGCTTGTGGGGGGCCGGGCCGGAGAGGGGGCCGGGGTGAGACTGGGTGGGTGGTTCTGAGAGATGCTCCCTGGGGCTGACCCTCAGGTAGGGGTCGCAGGGGTGGGGGAAGCCGGCTCCCCCCGCTGGCCCCCCCGTTATTCCCCTGTTGCTCCCCTAGGCTGGCTGTATTTTTCTTTCAGGCTCAGGTTTTGCACCTTTCCTGGCCTGTGCCTTTGTGGTTTAAAAAAAAATAATAACAAATGCGGGAGGGAGCGCAGCATGGCCCGGCCCAGTGGGAGAGAGGAGAAGCGGCGAGAGGAAACGCAGCCCGGAGGCGGGAGCTGGGAGGAGTCTGGGAACAAAGTTGGGGGTGGGGAGCAGGAGCACTCGCTCTCCAGGGCACTGTGGAAGGGAGTCCGGGGCCTGGGGGAGCTGAGCTGGGCGGCAGGGTGCTAGGATGAGGAAGGCGAGGAAGGTTGGTTGGTGAGTGCCAACCAACTCACAGACCGAGGGGAGATTCATTCCTAGGCCCGGAGAACCCTCCCTCAACTCCCCCTGGCGTCTTCCCTATCCACTCAGAGCTTTGGGCTATTTCTAGAACTTGGCTGAGCTTGGTCCAAGGAAATGGGAACCCAAATCTGGGTTGCTAGTGAGCCAGCCTTCCCTTCCCAGAAGGCTGGTGGGAGTCTGACATTTGGGACCCCAGCCCCGGGGCCCCTGGCTGACCTGTCCCTCCACCCCCGCCTGCCCACTCCCTCCCCAAATCTGTAGAACTGGTGGCAGGCCCCGGTCCATGATCCAGCTCCAGCTCTTCCCGGCTGCCTGCCTCCCGTCCCGGCCTTCCCAATCTCAGCTGCCAAAAATCACCCCCGTGTCTCTCCGTGTCCTTTGTCCTGGGAGACGGTTGCTGCTTGGTGTGGGGGCCAGGAGGAGAGTCCCAAGAAGATCTCAGAGGACTCCCCTGGAAGCCCCTGGTGGTGTTCTGAGGGGTGGGATTGCAGGCTTCCAGGTGAAAGACAGTCTGGGAGTGGCCAGTGGCCCCCGCTGAGTCTGGCAGTTGGGGCACGCGGAAGGGAGCAGCGGCTGCTGTAGGATGGGGCTCCCCGTCCTCAAGGTGGGCTCAGGGGCCGCACCTTGGGGCTGGCTTCTCACTGGCCTCAGCCTGCCAGCACCCCTGGAGCCCAAGTTACCATCAGTACTAGTGTGGGGTTTGAGAAGGAGCATGGAGCTGCCTGGACAGTGGGCCCCCTTCCTCCCATGTCCACTCTGTCCACCGTGGGCCCCCACCTTCAGAGGCCCCATGGTTTATCTCACATGGCCCCTCATCATGCTCAGCCCCGTCTCCTCTTGACAACTCAATGTCCCCAGTTCTCTGGGTCCGCACCCCAACACCAGCCAGGCCTGTGCCCCACCTTCCGTTACCACTCAGGACCCCAAGCCCACCCTAGGATATGTCTCGGCCCCTCATCCTTCAGCCCCGACTCTGAACTTCTCTCCAGTTTTCCTTCATTGCTCCCAGTTCTTAGATTTCTTATCCATCCCCCCAACCTATCGCCCCCAGGCTCTTCCAGAGAGCCCAGGCCTCCCAGGTGGCCCATCTTTTCCCTTTCTTTCCTTAGGACCCCAAACTTCCGTCCCATTATCAGTAATCGACCTGATCGCTGTCACACACCGGGGTCGCCCAAGCTTTTCTCCCCCACTCAAAGGCCCCTCACGCTGCCCCTCGCACCCCCTCGCTCCACCCGAACCCCATCGGCCCCCATCGCGGCCACCCGGCCACATCCTCCCACCTCCGGGTGCCCCAAACTTCGCGTCCAGCCTCCCGCTATCGACCCTCCCCACCCCAGCCCCTCCTACTCAGCCCGCTCCGGCGCCAGGCCCGCGGGCTCCCCATTCCGCCTCGGCCCCTCGGCCTCGGTCTCGGCCAACTCGCGCGGCGCCTCCCCCGCCCGCGCCGGCCCCCCGCCCGCCCGCCCGCCGCGCCCCTCCCCGGCGGCTCCCCTCCCGGCCCCTCGGCCGAGCCTCCGCGCTCCCCCTTCTCCCCCTTCTCCCGCTTCCTCCCGCTCCCATCCCCCTCCCCGCGCCCTCCCTCCGCGGCCGCTTTCCTGTGCGAGGTCGCCGGCCGCGCCGCGCAGCCCGCCCGCAGCCCCGCGTCGGGCCGGGGCCTGGGGTCGGGACCCGTCTCGGGGGCACCGGGGCGTCGGGGGAGGGCCGAGGAGGGGGCGCGGGCGGCGGAAGGGGGCGGCGCCGCGGGCGGAGGCGGCCGGGGCCGGGATCGCGCGAGTGCGGCGGGGCGGGCGGGCGGGCGGCGCGCGGGGCCCGGGCGTTCCGGGCGGCGGGCGCGGGCGGCTTCGGGCCGGGGGAGCGGCGGGGCGACCGGGGGCCGGGCCGGGGCGACTCGGGGGATGGGGGCCGCCCTCCGCGGGGTCGGGGCCGCCGTCGCCGCCGTCGCGGCGGCGACTGGAAGCCGGGAAGAGGCGAGGGGGGGGCGGGGAGCGGCGGCCGCCGCCCCCGAAGGCGCCGGAGCCCGGAGCCCGCCTGGAGCCAGCCCCCGCCGCGCAGCGCCGCGTCCAGGTAAGCCCCCGCGGCCGCCGGGCCTCGGGCTCGTCCGGTCCGGCCCGCCGCTCCCCACCCCCACCCCGCCCGGGCCCCCCCCCCCGCCGCCGCCTCCATTTGTTATTTCCCCCGCGGGTCCCCCACTGCGGGCACCGCGGGGCCGGAGCCGGGGGGCCCGTGGAGGGGAGCCGGGCCCCGAGGAGGGCTTGGGAGGACCCTGCCCCGGGAGGGAGCCTCGGGACGGTGGCGGGGGAGGGGCGGCTCCGGAGGAAGCCTATGGGCAACAGGGTGCCTGAGGACCCCGGGACCCGGAGCGGAACGCCGAGGGGGTGGGTTAGCGGCGGAAAAAAGACGGGGTGCCGGTCAGAGGGCTTCGGGGCGCAGGCAGAAAGGATTGGAGACATGGCAGCGAGGTGGGGCCTGGGAGCCCCACGAAGGCCCCCCACTCCCGCACACACGCAGGCCTGAACCCGGGCTTGGGGGTGCTCAGAAAAGGGAGATAGATGGGGAAGGGGCGTGGTAGGTGGCGAGGGGGGAGTGTAGCCAGCCCCGAGAAGGCGAGCGCGGGGGAAACGGGAGCGCCCAGGGGCCGGCCACCTCGGGGAGAGCCGGTGCTCTAGGGTGGACGTGGAGGCCTGTCTTTGTGCCACGATTTTCTCCCCCTGCCCCGACGCCCCTCTCCCCCATGCCTCAGGCCTCCAGCGAGTTACTTCGTGGAGGGGCGTGCAGGGGCCCTGGGGTGTCGGCCCTCCTCAAACTGAGGAGGGACAGTGACGAGAAAGGGTTTCTGGAGGGTGGCAGCGCCGAGGACTGGGCACTCCTGCCGTTCCTGGAAACTAGTTGGGACCCCCGCCACCCTGCACACCTGGGCCACCCGGCCCCTCCCAGGAGGGGGTGGGCTCCCCTTTGTGCCTGCTGGGGGTCGGGGCGCTTCAGCTCCCCTTTCTGAGGGTGCCTTGGGAGGGGGAGTGGCTGGCAGGTGGACCCCTGGGGATGGACTCTTGGGGGGCAGGCCTGCCGTTTTCGTTGCCATGGTAATGATCCAGCGGGATGGCCAATAGGTGTGTGTTGGGGTTCGGAGTCTTGATTGGACTGCAGTCTTTGGCGATGCCCTTGGCCCTGGTGGCCGGCCGGCTTCTGGAGGATGTTGCTGGTGGCTAGATTTCCCAGGGGGTCCCAGCCCGGGGGTGGGGGGGCCAGGTAGACTTGCTGCTGGCGGGTTGGAGGTGTTTCTCCAGGCCCCGCCCAGGGCCGGGTGGGCGGGAACGCTCCGGGTCCACTGATTCCATCTTCTGCTCCTCTTTCTAGCTTCCCTTATTACTAGGGGCTTTTGGCCCGCCATCGTTTTATTTCTCCTCTGCTTAGGCCTCCCTTTTTCTCAGATTTGAGTCACCCTTCCCACGTCTCTCCTTTCCTCTTTCCCAGGCTATCCCCACAGTGACCCCCTGCCCCTTAGCTAACCTCTGACCTTCTCTTCTCCCCACCTTGTAGGAATCTTGGCACCTCCGTGCCCATCCCCCAACCCGCACCCCCAGAAGGCTGTGTGAGGTGGAAATATTCGGGCTGCACCTCTAACTGTGACCTTGGCCAACTCACTTCCCTTTCTTTGAGCCTCTCTGTAAGTCAGGAGGGGTCGTTGATAAGATGGCCTGGAAGGCCCCTTTCTGGGCACCCGGGGCCATCCTAGGCTCCTGCTTATGCTTGGTCCTTATCTTCTGGGCTGAGCTGTTATCTCGGTCCCTTTGGCCTGGTGGGTTAGTCTGGAATGATGATGGGTGCTGGGGGTCCCAAGGCCCCTGCCAGCCCTGCCTTGATGACATTCCTTCTGCCAGCCTTTGAAGGTTTCTGCCTTCCTTTTTCTGTCTTGACTTGTCAGACTCCAGGGGCTGGAGAATTAGTACAGTGAATAGGGCATTTGCCTTGCACAGCGCAGACACAGGTTCGATCCCTGGCATCGCAGGGTCCCCCTCAAGCACTGCCAGGAGTAATTCCTGAATGCAGCCAGGAGTAACCCCTGAGCATCCCTGGGTGTGACCCAAAAAGCAAAAAAAAAAAAAAAAAAATCCCTATTTCTCACTCTTTTGTTTTTTTGGGTTTTTTTTTTTTTTTTTGTCTTTTTGGGTCACACCCAGCAATGCTCAGGGGCTACTCCTGGCTCTGCACTCAGGAATTACTCCTGGCAGTGCTTGGGGGACCATATGGGGATGCCGGGGTCGAACCCAGGCCGGCAGAGGCCAGCCGCGTGCAAGGCAAACGCCCTACCCGCTGGGCTATCGCTCCGCCCCATTTCTCACTCTTTTGGGACCCCTTCATTGACGCTCAAGGCTTATTCCTGGCTTTGTATCCAAGGACCACTCCTGGTAGGACTTAGGGGCAGCAAGTTGGTGCTAGGAATCAAACCCAAGTTGGCTGTGTGCCTGGCACCCTACCCGCTGTACTATTGGCTCTGGCCCTATTTCTTTCTCCCCATCCCCGTTATTTTCTTGTGGGCCTAAGGCAGTGATGGTGAGGTGGTCATGTGAGGTGGGATCCACAGCCTTCTAGAAAGAGGAAAGAAGTGCTTGGCTACCAGGAGAGATGGAGGGCGGTGCATCTTTGTGGGTGCTGAAACCTGCCCAGGCTCAGACATACAAGGCCCCACCCAGTCCCCCCCCACTGCTGCTCCTTATCCCCAGATCACCTTATCCTTTCATGAATGCAGTTCTCCTACTCCTAGGCAAGCCTCTCCCTGCTAATTTTATCAGATTTCAGCTGATTTAAAAAAAAAGTGGGGAGGGGGCACTCTGGTCCGGGCCTGTTCTCCACGCACTTTCCTGTTCTCTTTGGGTCCCTGTGCTGCCCCTGATTCGGTGAGACAGGCCCTGTGATGACGGGAGCCAGGTGGACACCCTCTTCTGGAGGTGGGCTGCAAAGACCCTGGTCACAAGATCATCTGTGTGAAGATAGCCGCCTCTTTGGTTATGTTAAATTTTGCTCTCTGGATTTTTTTTGGGGTGGTGTGCTGGCAAGACTTAACTACTGATCTCCACATACAGTCAGCAGTGGGGTGTTAGCTGTAGTTGAAGGGAAACCACTGGTTGGCAGGACCCCACGTGAGCTGGAGGTTGGGGAACCCAGGAGCTCTGCCCCCCATCCTGGGGTTCTCAATCCAATGTCATCGGTTTCCTAGACAGTCGAGGTCACCCACACTGCCTGTCTCAGCGGCCAGGGCGGCGACAAGGGCTGGCTGTTCCTTGGGAAATGGCACCTCCCTGCAGGTGCCCTGGACTCCCAGGGGTCCAGGGGTTGATCAACTCTTCTGCTCCCACAAGGGCCAGTGGCAACTTTTTGTTATTGAAGTTTGTGAATTTATTTTTTTTTTGGGGTGGAGGGTTGGGCCACACCCAGCAGTTCTCAGGGATCACTCGTGGTGGGACTTAGGGGACCATATCAGGGTGCTGGGGATGGAACCCCTGTTAGCCACATGCAAGGCAAGCGCCCTAACCATTTTACTGTTGCTTGAGTCCCGAGTCTGCGAGTTTAGAGGTCAGGGGCAGACCAGACGGGTCATGAGGGCAGTGAAGGGTAGAGGAAGGGAGAAAGCAGAGGCAGCTTTTTGTTCTGCAAAGGTATCCCGGTGGGTTACGTGGCAGAGCCACACAGAGTGCCAGTGGGGCAAGCAGTGTGGGCGGAGCGGCAGGGGCGGAGACACGTGTGTGCTCCGTACGAGGGATGTAGGCTGTGAGAACTTGCCAGTGGGGGGGTACAAATCCGTAAACGTGTGCTGCCGTTTGCTGCAGAAGACGACCCCTTTTAGCAGGGGCCTGGGTGTTGGGGATCCAACTCAGGTGGCGCGTCCAAGGCCAGAGAATGCTGCAGGGCCCGGGCTCTGCCGCACCGTCTCTGGCCCCTCAAGAAGGCGCTTTCTGAGCTCTCAGAGGGATACCAGGTTGCCCACTTGAACCTACCTCAAGGTTATGCACTTTTTTGTTCCTTTTTTTCCATTTTTAATTTGGTGGGGCACACCCAGTCGCTCTGGGGCTGCTTCCAGCTCCAGGCTCAGGGGTGGCTCCTGGCAGTGCTTACGGGACAGCATATCTCAGCCCAGAATGCTCTCCCCAGCCCCCCAGGCTGCAGAATGGGGCATTCTTCTTCCACCTCCTGCTGTGAAAGAGATTCTTTTCATATCTCTGGGACTGATCAGGCCTTCTGAGAATTCTCCCCACCAGCTTCTGATAGAGCCTAGCACAGCTGAGCTGGAGCGTGGGCTTGGAAGTAAGGGAGGTGCTGGCTTGTTCCTCAGTTCCTCACCCTGCACCAGGCAGGTGAGGTGGGTAGCGTCAGGCACCACCGAAGTCTGTGGGCCTCAGTTTCCGCACTGAGATGACAAGGTTAAGGTCACCTTGTTTCAGGGCTGGTGGGATAGTCCAGCGGGCAAGACGCCAGCGGGCAAGACGTCCTGTGGCTGACGTGAGTTTGATCCCTGGCAACCCTAAAGGCCCCGAGCACAACCCTGAGAGATCCCTAAGCACTGCCCGCTGTGGACCAAAAAGGCAATAAAGACCAAAAAACCTTTCTTTTAGGGCTGGTTTCGGAGACTGTCGTTGTTGACTTGGGTTCTTGTTTATGCTCAGGAGCGCCAAAGCCCAGTTAGTACTGGGGCTGTCTCTGTGCTTCTCGGAAAGGCGCTGGTATTCCTGCTCGCACACATTCCCCCAGGATCACCGAGGGGAAAACTGTGAGCTCCCGACCTGGGGCCCAGGTGCTTCTGGCGCCTTCCCCAGAGGAGACAGCAGAACTCGGCAGAGCTGGCAGAGCCCCCTAGGGCCAGGCAAGGTGTCTGGGCTACAGGCCAAGGGTGGTCCTTTCCTCCCCCCCGCCGCCACCCGCCAGAGTCCCCTTCAGATGCTCACCCCCTTTTGTTTTTCTGGCTTTGTTTTGGGTCACACACCCCGGCGATGCTCAGGGGTTTTCCTGGCTCTCTGTTCAGGAATTACTCCTGGCGGTGCTCGGGGACCCTATGGGATGCCGGGATCAAACCCAGGTCGGCTGCTTGCAAGGCAAATGCCCTCCCGGCTGTGCTATCGCCCGACCCGCTCACCCCCTTTGGACACGGGTGTGCTTTGCCCAACAGGCTTTACTGAGACTGAAGCTGCGAAGTTCCCAGGCCCCAGCAGGGCACTGCGAGTGCCTTCGTCCACGTCCCAGGCCACTGCCGCGGGGACTTGGGGTGAAGCAGAGAAGTTTCTGGATTCAGCTGCCCAGGCAGAGGAGAATGGGGTCTCCACAGCCTGAAGAATGAAGACGCGACAGAATAAAGACTCAGTGAGTAGCATGGAGAAGGGGCTGTGAAGCCCCGGTGCCCGGCCTGCAGAGGCCACAGAGAAGGCTTGGCGGGGGCCGGTGGACAACTGTCTTCAGCTGCCTCCCTGCCTCCTCCCGCAGATGTCGATGAGGAGTGGACGGAAGAAAGAGGCCCCCGGGCCCCGGGAAGAACTGAGATCGAGGGGCCGGGCCTCCCCTGGAGGGGTCAGCACGTCCAGCAGTGACGGCAAAGCCGAGAAGTCTAGGCAGACAGCCAAGGTGCTCCCCGGGACCTCCCTTGGCCGGGGCTGGGGTGCATGTCGTGTGGTGGTGGGAGACTTCCGGTCCCGCGGAGGCACCGGCAGGCATCTTGGCTTTTCCTTCCACAGAAGGCGCGAGTAGAAGAGGCCTCTGTCCCGAAGGCCAGCAAGCAGGGCCGGAGCGAAGAGATCTCAGAGAGTGAGAGCGAAGAGACCAGCGCCCCCAAGAAGTCCAAGACCGAGGTGGGAAACCCTTTCTGACCCCCTGTTCCCCGCTTCCAGTGTTTCCCTGGTGGTCTCCCCAGGGTTGTATGGGGCAGGGCAGGTAAAGTCACTGCCAGGGTCAGGCCAGACCAGGCAGGGCCAGTGGGGACTTGTGGAGTCGGGTGGTCGGACGGCTCCCCCTCTCCCTTCCTAGGACTTGGCTGGGAGGGAGGGGGTCAGTAGGGGAGTCCCAGGGAGGCTGCCAGGAAACAGAAGGAACCGGAAGCTTCTCTGGCTGCTGAGTCCAAGGCACAGAGAGGGTGAGAGGTGGGTGGAGGAGCTCGGCTTGCTGGATGGGGGACGGAGAAGCCCCGGAGGGTCCCTGAGGAAGGAACCGTTTCCTGGGGGCGCCTGAGGATCTGCCCTCCCCCTTGATTCAGGTGCCGCGAGGGGGAAGTGAGGCCGGCCATCCCGGGGCGCAGAAAGGCAAAGGGCAACGGGCCGTCCCTCTCCTGCAGCGGGACCTCCCCGGCCGCAGTCGCCCTCGGATCTGGACAGTTTGGACGGGCGGAGCCTCAACGGGGACGGCAGCAGCGACCCGCGCGACATCGACCAGGACAACCGCAGCACGTCCCCCAGCGTCTACAGCCCCGCAGCGTGGAGAATGACTCGGACTCCTCCTCCGGCCTGTCCCAGGGCCCGGCCCGCCCCTACCACCCCCCGCCGCTCTTCCCTCCCTCCCCGCCGCCAGCAGACAGCACCCCGAGACCCCCAGAGCCCGGCTCGAGCCGCACCCTTCTGTGACACCCACTGGCTATCACGCTCCGATGGAGCCGCCCCCTCTCGAATGTTCCAGGCTCCTCCTGGGGCCCCCCCCCCTCACCCACAGCTCTACCCAGGGGGTCCCGGGGCGTTCTGTCTGGAGCCCCAATGGGTCCCAAGGCAGGAGGGGCCGCCTCTTCCGTGGGGGCCCCCAGTGGGGGTAAGCAGCACCCCCCACCCACTACTCCCATTTCCATCCCCAGCTCGGGGCCGGCGGTGCTCCCCGCGGCCGCCCCACCCCGCGGTGGGCGGTGGGAGTCTGCCCCTCTGCGCCCCGCCGGCCACCTTCCCCATGTGGCACCGAACCTGCCTCCCCCTCCGGCTCTGAGACCCCTCAACAACGCCTCGGCCTCTCCTCCCGGCCTGGGAGCCCAGCCGCCGCTGCCGGGCACCTGCCCTCACCCCACGGCATGGGGCAGGGGATGGGCGGACTGCCTCCGGGCCCGAGAAGGGCCCCACTCTGGCTCCTTCCCCCCACCCGCTGCCCACCTCTGCTGCCGCGGCGCCCCATGAGGTACCCACTCGGCCCCGAGCAGCACCGCTGCGGCCTCCTCCGTCAGCTCCTCTTCCTCTTCCTCCGCCGCCACCTCCTCGGCGGCCTCCCAGTACCCGCTTCCCAGGCACTGCCCAGTTACCCCCACTCCTTCCCGCCCCTACCAGCCTCTCGGTCTCCAACCAGCCCCCAAGTACACGCAGCCCTCCCCTCCCTCCCAGGCCGTGTGGAGCCAGGGGCCCCGCCGCCTCCCCCCTATGGCCGCCTCTTAGCCAACAGCAGCGCCCACCCGGGCCCCTTCCCTCCTAACGCCGGGGCCAGTCCGCCGGGCACCCCCCGACCCCGACACACCACCATCACCACCAGCAGCCCCCGCCGCAGCCGCCACCCCAGCAGCCGGCGCCGCAGCATCACGGGGGCTCCGGCCCTCCGCCCGGGCCGTACCCCCACCCCTGGAGAGCGGCGCCTCGCACCACGCGCACCCCTTACGCCATGTCTCCGTCCCTGGGGTCCCTGCGGCCCTACTCCGCCCGGCCCGGCGCACCTGCCCCCGCCGCACGGCCAGGTGTCCTACAGCCAGGCGGGCCCCGGCACGGCCCCTGCTCCCCTCCTCTTCCAACGCCGCCGCCCCCGCGCCAAGGGGCCTACCCGTGCTCGCACCCGGCCTCCAGCCAGGGGCCCCCGGAGCGCCCTACCCCTTCTCCGCCGGGGCCGCCCGTCACCACGTCCTCGGCCACCCTCTCCACGGTCATCGCCACGGTGGCCTCCTCGCCGGCCGGCTACAAGACCGCCTCCCCCCCGGGCCCCCACCGTACGGCAAAAGGGCGCCGTCCCCGGGGCCTACAAGACCGCCACCCCGCCCGGGTACAAGCCGGGGTCGCCGCCCTCCTTCCGAACGGGGGACCCCGCCCGGCTACCGAGGCGCCTCGCCGCCCGCGGCGCCCGGAACTTTCAAGCCGGGCTCGCCCACCGTGGGGCCTGGGTCTCTGCCCCCTGCGGGGCCCTCGGGGGCTGCCCCGCCGCCGCCGCCGCCCCCCCCCGCCCCGGCGCCCGGCCCGGCCCTGAACGCTGCGCAGATCAAACAGGAACCGGCGGAGGAGTACGAGGCCCCCGAGAGCCCGGTGCCCCCCGCCCGCAGCCCCTCGCCCCCGCCCAAGGTGGTGGATGTGCCCAGCCACGCCAGTCAGTCGGCCAGGTGAGGTGCCCGGGAGGGCAGCGAGGAAACTGGGATCAGGAGCCGGGGTGGGCACTGGGCTGAGTGTGGGGGGGCTGCTGGGGCGCCCGCCGCCTCGCGGGGGACCCTGAGCGCCGCGCTGCCTCCCGCGGCCCGCACAGGTTCAACAAACACCTGGACCGCGGCTTCAACTCGTGCGCGCGCAGCGACCTGTACTTCGTGCCGCTCGAGGGCTCCAAGCTGGCCAAGAAGCGCGCGGACCTGGTGGAGAAGGTGCGGCGCGAGGCCGAGCAGCGCGCGCGCGGGGAGAAGGAGCGCGAGCGCGAGAAGGAGCGCGAGCGCGAGAAGGAGCGCGAGCTGGAGCGCAGCGTGGTGAGTGCCGCGCCCGGCGCGCCGCTTCCGCCCGCGCCCCCTGCCGGCCCGGAGGAGGCACGGCGGGCTGGGCGCGGGAGGCGGGGTTGCAGGGAGCGCAGGGTCGGGCTGCAAGCCAGCTCCCGGCCGACCCCTCCCGGGAAGCTCGGGAAAGGCCAGGAGCCCGCGGAGGAAAATAAGGAGGAGCCAGGCCCCTGGTGCTCCTAGTGGCTAGGAAGTGGTGCTTTGGGGCGTTCGGCTGCCGGGACCGGCCCCAGACTGACGGTCTTCTTCCCTGGATCTCACAGAAATTGGCGCAGGAGGGCCGCGCCCCCGTGGAGTGCCCATCTCTCGGCCCGGTGCCCCATCGCCCTCCGTTCGAGCCGGGCAGCGCCGTGGCCACGGTGCCCCCTACCTGGGGCCTGACACTCCGGCCCTGCGCACCCTGAGCGAATACGCGCGGCCCCACGTCATGTCTCCCAGCAACCGCAACCACCCGTTTTACGTGCCCCTGGGGGCAGTGGACCCGGGGCTCCTGGGCTACAACGTGCCGGCTCTGTACAGCAGCGACCCGGCGGCCCGGGAGCGGAGCGCGAGGCTCGCGAGCGAGATCTCCGCGATCGCCTCAAGCCTGGCTTCGAAGTGAAGCCCAGTGAGCTGGAGCCCCTGCACGGGGTTCCGGGGCCGGGCCTGGATCCCTTCCCGCGCCACGGGGGCCTGGCCCTGCAGCCGGGGCCGCCCGGCCTGCACCCCCTTCCCCTTCCACCCGAGCCTGGGGCCCCTGGAGAGAGAGCGCCTGGCGCTGGCGGCCGGGCCGGCCCTGCGGCCCGACATGTCCTACGCCGAGCGGTTGGCCGCGGAGAGGCAGCACGCGGAGAGAGTGGCCGCCCTGGGCAACGACCCCTGGCCCGGCTGCAAATGCTCAACGTGACCCCCCCACCATCACCAGCACTCCCACATTCACTCGCACCTGCACCTTCACCAGCAGGACGCCATCCATGCAGGTGAGAGCCGCCGCCCTGGACCTCCAGCCCTGGCACCCACTCTCTGGCGCGAACCTCTCCAGCTCTCTGCCTTGCTGGGTGCCTGAGCCAGGCACCGGAGCCGTCTCCCTGAAGCCCTTCGTGGCTCCTTCAGTTTACAGCCTGACCCCATTCTCCTGCTTGTCACTGTCTTCTTGAATCTCTCGGGTTCACCCTTTCTAATGCTTGGGAGTTATTCCCGGCAATGCCAGGGATTGAGCCCAGCTTGGCCGCGTAGAAGGCAACCGCCCTCCCTGCTGTACTGTCGCTCTGGCCCCTGGACACCTCATTCTTGTTCCCGTCCCCTTCTCCCCTGGACCCTACCCGGGCTGGCTTTTTATCGACTCTTTGCAGTCAGCAAAGTTCCTCTAACTCAGACAAGCGGCGGGGTAGCCTCGGGTCTTGTTCTGTGTCCCTTATGCCCTCCCCCCCCACTTGTCCCGGCTGCCCACACTTGGAGCCCTGCGCCCAGGTGCCTCCTGTGACACCATCCTCATCTCTCCTCCAGCCTCTGCCTCGGTGCACCCTCTCATTGACCCCCCTGGCCTCAGGGTCTCACCTTACCCGGATCCCCCTACCCGGCGGGGACTCTCCCCAACCCCTCTCCCGCACCCCTGCACGAGAACGAAGTTCTTCGTCACCAGCTCTTTGGTAAGGAGAGAGGTGGGTGGTGAGAAGGGCGGGAAGGAGGAATTTGGTGGGATCGCGGGAGGGAGGATGATGGGGAGTGAGGTGGGTGGAGGTTTGACTCCTGACAGCGACCCCCAGCGACCTCAGGGCCTCAGCGCACCGGGCCTCGAAGTCCAAATCCGCGCGGTTGCCCGGGGAGTGGCACCTCGCCCCGCCCGCGTCAGCCATGTGCCCCCTGCCCGCCCTTCCTGCCCACAGCTGCTCCTTACCGGGACCTGCCCCGCCTCGCTCTCGGCCCCGATGTCGGCCGCCCACCAGCTGCAGGCCATGCACGCGCAGTCAGCCGAGCTGCAGCGCCTGGCGTTGGAACAGCAGCAGTGGCTGCACGCGCACCACCCGCTGCACAGCGTGCCGCTCCCCGCGCAGGAGGACTACTACAGGTAGGGGGGCCGGGCCCGGGCTGCAGGGGCGGCCGCGCGCAGAGTCCGACCCAACTCCCGCTCTTCCCCAGCCACCTGAAGAAGGAAAGCGACAAGCCGCTGTAGAGCCTGCGCCCCGCGAGCGCCCTGGGCCACCCAGGAGTCAAGGGAGGGGGCTGCCTGCCGCCCCGTAGTTGGGGCTCCGCCGGCGGAAGGCAGGAAGGGACAGCTGGAGGCCACGGCCACTGCGGCCCGGCCCGCCGAGGTGGGGAGGCGGCGGGGCGGGGGCAGGAAGCGGACGGCAACGGCGTCTTGGACCAGGTGCCCCCCGTTGAGCCCCCCTACTTCCACCCTCGCGCCCGCCCACCCGACCCTGGTTGCCACCGCCCCCGCCCCGCCCCGTTGGTGTGATTATTTCATCCGTTAGATGTGGCTGTTTTGCGTAGCATCTTGTGCGCCCCCCGCTCCGCCCCTGCAGCCCCCTCACCCGCCCCGTGTGCGCGCCTGCTGCGATGTATGCCCCTCGCCCCTCCCACATTAATAATTTATATATATAAATATCTATATGACGCTCTTTAAAAGACGACCCAAACCAAACAAAAACATCTTCACGACCCCCAGGAAGATGGCTGTGACTGTTTCTTTGCGGGCCAGGGGGCCGGGGTGGGTGGGAAGGTGGCGGGGTGGGGCCGGAGCGAGAGCACAGCGGGGAGGGCGTTTGTGCTGCCCGGCCGATCAGGGTCTGAATCCCCGCATCCCGTATGGTGCCCCAAGCACCGCCAGGGGGTAACCCCTGAGTTCTGCTGGGTTGTCCCGGAAAAGGAAAAATATAAATAAATGAATAAATAAATAAATAAATAAATAAATAAGTTGGTGAATAGATAAATAATAAAGGTGGCGGGGTGGAACGGGGAACCTTTGCGCCTCCAAAAGTCCCCCGTATTCCGCTAAAGCTGTAGGAGTGGGCGGAATTGACAGGCAAAGTGGGACGGGCCTGGCGTTCTCGAGGTCCCGGGACCGAGGCCCTGCGGACTGGGCGCCAGGATCGCAGAAGCTCCTCCGTCGGGTGCGGTCGCTGCCCCGTCCCAGCGTCCTCGCTGGAAGGCAGCGCGCTGGTGGCCGGGCCAGGGGCCCGCCTCCAACCAGGCCCAACGTTGTAAACGACTCAGATTCTGGGCTCGGAATTTTCCACCGCAGGGCGGCACCAGAGCTGGATCCCTTCCGCAGAATAGTCTGCGGAGCGGTTAGGAAACCGAGGTGCAGCAGTGCCAGGGATTAGAAACCTGGGATGATTACGCAAGGCTAGGGGTGGCGGTGCGTGTCAATTTCAAACGCTAGGAAGGCCCCTCCTAGAGCGCCCCCCGCCGCGGCCGCCGCTCGCCAGGACCAGCCGAGGCGCGCCGGAGAGCGCATTTAGTGCCCGCTGGGAGTAGCCAATCACGCTCTTCTTTCTTAACGGAGGGGTGGGAACGCTTCTTTGTCGGCCAATCAGTACCAATCTCATTTACATAGATCATCTCTTTAACGTTCACAAACTTCCGAATGCATGACTTCAGTACTTTATTTGTAATACCTCCAATTTTCAGAAAACTGGGGGGTATACCTGGTAGCCCAGATGACACTAGGCGTTTCAAAGGCGCAGTCTAGCGCTCACCCTCAGCAATAATGGAGTCCGTGAGTCTCCCGAGTTCTCCCGCTGGCGCCTTTCCTCTTAGTGTTACAGCTCTTTTAGAATTTGTCTAGCAGGCTTTCTGGTTTTTACCGGAAAGCCCCTACTAAACGCGCATGGTACATAACAATAGATACACAGTTGGTGCCAGTTACATAGTCGGTTTCTCTACCCCCTTGGCGCATCCCCGTATTCCCGGCGCGGGGGCCGCTCGCACGCCGCCGCTTCCGGCCGGGCTGGTGCCGCTTCCCTTCCGCCCCCGCCGCTCGCGCTGCTCCTTTCTTCCCTGAGCCGCTCCTAGGGTGCTTTCGTGCACGTGCCGTGCAGCCTTTGTTGCCCCATGGCGTCCGCCGCGGCCCCTCCCGCGGCCCTGGAGCGCCGAGCAGGCTAAGGGTGAGAGACGATCTGGCTTCGGGGTGGTCTTGGGGCCAGAGAAGGCCGTGGGGATCTGGAGAGGCAGCGGCGGGATGGGGCAGCATTGCGCCGCGAGCGGGCCCGGGGTGCCGCTCTTCCTCCGCGGCGGGGTGGGCCGGGGGACCGAGCTCCGGTGTTTAGGGCGCCGTCCGCTAACTCCCTGCCTCCTCTTCGCGCCGCCCCCGCCGCCCATGCCCACCCCGGGACCCCCTGCCACGTGCCCCTGCGGCACAGTGGTCCTGGCCGAGGTGATCCAGGCGTTCTCGGCCCCGGAAAACGCCGTGCGCATGGACGAGGCCCGAGACAACGCGTGCAACGACATGGGCAAGATGCTGCAGTTCGTGCTGCCAGTGGCCACGCAGATCCAGCAGGAGGTTATCAAGGCGTATGGTTTCAGCTGCGATGGGGAAGGTGCGTCTGCTCGGGGGTCGGGAGAGGGGCCGGGGGCGGCGGGGCTAGGTCCACGGCCTGCGTCCATGGCCTGTTGTCCCCCCTTCCGGGCCACAGGGTGGCAGTCACAGCCCGACGCACTGTGGGCTCAGGCCTGTCACCACCTTATTAGCCCGTTTTCGGAAAAACAGATCCCGGTAAGAGAGCGCGCACGGGCACCGTGGAGCCGGCCGCACCCCGTGCTCCCTCCAAACTCTGTCAACTCATGTTTGAGGCTTGGGAGTGCAGTTTTTTGATGAGATCATAGGGGACCCCCTCCTCCGGGGGCCTTTATGGACACTCTCCGGGGCGGCCTGGCTGTCCCCTAGGCATCTTGTGGGTGCCGGGTGCTGAAAGCGACAGGCCCAGTGCTTTGGAAACCTTTTCGTTCACCGAATCCCTTGCAGCTGTTCCCCGGGGTAGACCGGGAAGGGCTTGATCTCGACCCCCCAGGGGTGGAGCCTCCCACCCTGCCTGCACCTAGCCCGAGGGGAGGGCAAGGAGGCTGCCCTCTCTCGGACTGGCCTGTGCCCTGGGGTGCGGTGGTGGCATGGGGAGGGGCGGGAGGGAGCCTTAGCCCTCCCCTTGCAGGTGTCCTGAAGTTTGCCCGCTTGGTCAAGTCCTACGAAGCGCAGGATCCCGAGATCGCCAGCCTGTCGGGCAAGCTGAAGGCGCTGTTTCTGCCGCCCATGACGCTGCCGCCCCACGGGCCCCGCGTCGGGGGCAGCGTGGCCGCCTCCTGAGAGCTGGAACCGTCACCCGGCCCGGGAAGAGGAGCCGTGGCCGTGCGGGGGATAATAAACGTGCCTGTGACTTAGCCTAACCGTGCCGTGACTTAGCCGCCACCCCATTCTCGTGACCCCAAGACGCCTCCCTGTCCTGGCCTTGGATTCCTGCCGCCGCCGGAGCGAGGCTGCCCTTGTGGGTCCTGCCCAAGCCCCGGAGCGGTGGGAGGGGACTGGCCGGCGCCGTATCACCCTGTGCGTGCTCGTGCGTGCTCGTGCGTGCGTGCGCGCGTGGGGGGGTTTGCTGCCCAGGTGGCTGCTCCCCCAGAGTGGGCCTCCTGGGCTGTTTCTGGCCCCTTCCCTTACCCCCATTGGTGGGTGCTCCGGAGTCTGGGTGACTTCCCTGCTCTTTGCCCCCCTCCTGCCTTGCTGCTGCAGCCAGCTGGAGCGCCAGGTGGAGCTGCAGGTGGCGCCACCCCAGCCAGGAGGGAGGCCACTAGGAGCTGTGGGCGGTCTGAGGCCAGCCCCGCCCCACCTGTCCCTTTTCCGGGGATCTTTAGCCCAGGGAACTGTCCCTGCAGTGCCAATGGCTGGCAGGCAGCAAGGAGGAAGTGTCAGTCTGTGTGCTGAGGGGCTTCTGGACCTGCTTTGGGTCCCTGCCGGGGCTCAGAGCCTGGTGGTCACTACCTGGGATCCCCTCAAACCTCTGGAGATGCTGGTCCCCGGTAAGTCCCCTGCCCTACCCCCTGTCCTGGGTCTGGTTAGCTTGGAGGGAAGGGCGGATTCAGGCTCCTCCTGACCACTGACCAGGAGATTCTGTGTCTGCCGGCCCAGCACCGCAGGCTCCGGTCATCCGCCCCTCGCCCCTTCCTTCAGCACTCACCCCTTTGGCAGATGTGACGTTAGCCGCACTCGCTGCATCATCTCCCGCCAGCTCTTCGGTGTCTCCAACCCACTGTCCCTGGAGATAGCCCCGCCCCTGCAATGCAAACCCAGAGACGTCTATGGGGGACCTCCGCTCACCCTCCCCTACCGCTCCCATTCATTCTTGTGCTGTGTGCCAGGCACTTTTATTTTTTTTTGCTTTTTGGGTCACTCCCGAAGATGCTCAGGGGTTACCCTGACTCTGCACTCAGGAATTACTCTTGGTGGTGCTCAGGGGGACCATATGGGATGCTGGGGATTGAACCTGCGTCAGCTGTGTAAGGCAAACGCCCCCCCCTCTGTGCTATCTCTCCAGCCCTCAAGCCTTACTCTTGGCTCTGTGCTCAAGGGTCACTCTTGGTGGTATCCAGAGAAACTTGTCGGCTGGGGACTCAAGCCGGTTCTTGACCTGTGCAAAGAACAGCACTGTACCCGCTGTCTGGTTTCTCTGGGCTCTCTTTTCACATTTGTTTGTTTTGGTTTTGGGGGCACCCTGGCTATGCTGAGTTTGGAGGTGACTCTGGGTGCTGCCTGCTTTCTGAGGGTGCCGGTGACTGGAAAGCCCGCCTCCTGGGAAGCATGTACTCCTGCCTGTTGAGCTGTCTGGCCTCTTTTATTTTCTTTCTGGGGTCACACCCACTGCTGACAGTGCTCAGGGAACCATATGGGATCCCGGGATCAATCCCAGGTTGGCTGCATGCAAGGCAAAACTCCCTCCTCGTTGTACTATCACTCCAGTCCCTCTTCTTTCTTATTTTGTGTGTGTGTGTGTGTTTGTGCACACTCATATTGTTCAGGGCCTACTCCGTCTCTCTTGGTCAGGGATCACTCCTGGCGGGCTCAGGGGACCATATGGGGTGCTGGGGATTGGGCTGGGGTTGGCTACGTGCAAAGGCAAGCGCCCGACTTGCTGTACTATCTCTCCTGCCCACTGGCTCCCTTTGTCTGTCCTCAATCGCCCCCCAGTGCATCACTCCCCCGCGGCTCTCATCCCTGTGGATGCTTCTGGCACAGGCATTTTCCTACCAGTGGGCAAGGCCTTCCCTGGCAAGACCAGCCTGTGTGCCCGGAGCCGGGGTCCCCCCGTCTGCCTCCCCAGCTTCCCTCTAGGGCAGGCGCCTGCTGCTGCAGAGACCCTCCTGCAGGGGGGTGCCACCCCTCCGCCTTCAGTGGTGGGCTGTGCCCATGCCCACCATGGCCCTGAACAGATGCCCCCTCGGGCTTTTCAAATGGCCTTGGTCGGCTGCCTCCCCACTCCCTGGCTTTTTGACCTTGAACGCGACTTAACTTTCCAGAGCTTTTGTTTCTGAAATTCAGCTAATAAGACGTGCGGGGGTGGGGGGGCGAAGTTGTGGAAAGAGAGAGTACAGGGGGGTTTGTTTGCCTTGCACGTGGCTGACTCTGGATGTCCGGTCCCTGACCTACCTCCCAGAGGGACCCCCCCAAACCCCACCAGGAGTTATCCCAAAGCACAGAGCTAGAAGGTAGACCCTGAGCACAGCTGGTGTGACCCAACCCTGTCCCCCACCCAGGAAGAAACACTACATCGAAAGTGACTCATGAGATATGGGGGTTAAGGTTCTGTTACAGACCCCGTGGACATCCCTGTCACTACACGGTTCCTCACATCTCCAGGTGCAGCCCTGGAGACCCTGAAACGCCACCAGGTGTGATCCTGGGGGGCCCCGAAAGCACACTGGGAGTGCTGCGGGATTCCAGCACTGTAGGACCAAGAGGCGCCACATCCTGGGCCCTGCCGTCGAACCCTGGCTGCGGAGCCAGAAGTCACGGGGGCACTGAGCTCTGTTGAGAAGCATGGCCCCTGAGACCCCCCAGAGTGACAACAGGAAAGAGTCCAGGACGGAAGGCGCCTGCCTGACCTGGGCCCAACCAGGTTCTGTCCCTGGCTCCCCATGTGGTCTCCTGTCCCCTCCAGGAGTCAGCCTGAGCACTGCCAGGCTTGGCTCAAAAACAAACAAAAACCAAAATGCCATTGGCAGTGAAATTAATGAACGGCATATCCACTTACCTAATTCACTTTATTTGAGGTCACTCGCAGGGTGAGCCCTGCCACACATGTGCCCTTTGAGTCATCTTGCTGGGACTGGCGTGTTCAAGTTTGACATAGGTGTTTGGGAAATACGGTAATGCCCGCTGAGCAGGCGGGGAGACTGAGGCACAAAGCTCTCTCCACTCTTCCAGTGTACCCCATGGCCCCCTGCTCCCCAGCCTGACTTCTGCTTCCCAGATTTCTGTTATGATCAGACACTGATTTTTGCAATTCTCTGTCCTTGAGCCTATTTTCCTTCCCTTCATGGAACAGTGAAAACAATTCCTACCTTCCAGATCAGGAACCCAGATGGAATTGTGTGCCTGGGCTCTGTCAAGGCCGGTGTCATGCCAAAGGAGCACTTGAGGTGATTTATTACCCAATTGAGGGGGCAGGGGCAGCGGACAGCCTCTCCTCTGTCTCTCTCTTGTCTCTCTGTCTCTGTCTGGGCCACACCCACCAGTGCTCAGGGCTTATTCCCTGGCTCTGCGCTCAGGGATCATTCCTGGTAGGGCTCAGGAGAACATATCCCATGCTGGGATTTTGTTTTTCTTTTGGGTCACACCTGGCGACGCTCAGGGTTTCCTCCTGGCTCTGCACTTAGGAATTCCTCCCTGGTGGTGCTCAGGGACTATATGGGATGCCTGCAAGGCCAAAAGCACTCGTACTGTCGCCTGGTTCTCGTGTTAGATTGATGGGAATGCATGATGTATGTGTGTGTGCATACATATGTACCTGAATCCATCATCCATCCAATCCATCCATCCATCCATCCATCCATCCATCCATCCATCCATCCATCCATCCATCCATCCATCCATCCATCCATCCATCCATCCATCCATCCATCCATCCATCCATCCATCCATCCATCCATCCATCCATCCATCCATCCATCCATCCATCCATTATTTTTTACCATGCCTGATGATGCTCAGTGGTTATACTCTGGTTGTGCACTGGAATCATTCCGGCAGTGCTCAGGGATCATATGGGTTCCTGGGAATCAAATCTAGGTCAACTGTGTGC
>JAJIBD010013323.1:0-62690 GCA_021461705.1 Cryptotis parvus | reverse complement strand
TTTGGTGGGACATGATCTATGCTTGGCCAAATTTTAATTCTTAAAATCTAATATCAGAAAAATGTCAAGAACTTTTATACTTTTTTTCCCCTTGTATGTATGCTGTAATAGTTTATACAGACACATAAAGTCTATTCTGGTCTTGGATTAGATAGGTTTCATATACGGAAAACAAAGAAAAAACATAATCCATATATTAGCATTTCACCTCATGAGATCTAGGGTTAGCAGGGATTAGAAAACACATAACTATTTCATACCCTGATGTGAAAACAATAATGGAATAAAGACCATATAGGAATAGAAAATATGGATTTCATATGTATAATGTAAATAGGTTATAGTGATATTATTATTATTATTTTTTTTTTTTTGCTTTTTGATCACACACAGAAATACTCAGGGGTTACTCCTGGCTCTTTGCTCAGGAATTACTGCTGGTGGTGCTTGGGGACCATATGGGATGCCAGGGATCAAAGTTGGGTCGGCCGTATGCAAGGAAAACGCGCCCTACCCACTGTGCTATCGCTCCAGCCCATAATGTGATTATGGAGATGATACAGATATAGGATTGATGTGACTGATTTTAAAGGTAGACAGGTGGATAGGTATGCAGGTATGAATTAGATGAAATTTACTGTTAAATGAATTCCATTTGAGTTTTGCCTTCAATATTTTCTTTTTAAAAAATATTACAGTGTTTGTGATTTTAGGGCTATAATTGATAATAGGTCTAGACATAGCTTTCTTAAATATGTGAATATATAATATTAATTCAAATACATGTATTATATGCTTTATGGTATATAAGATATGTATTTCTATGTTAGTATGTATATATTATATTCTAAATTTTTAGGTTGATCTATGATTATTGAAATACTTGAGTTATATAGTTCATGAGTCAGTTTTTGGTGATTTAAAGGTTTTCTAGATAATTGCATTTCTCAGTGATTTTTAAATTTACTAACAGAATTGAAGTAGTAAAAACTTAATTAAAAATTAATAAAAACAATCTTGCGGGCATATTGACTCAGATCTGATGGTGGTCAAGACTTTCTTCTGGCTCTGAGCTCTGGCATCACTTGTAGCATTGCTCAGGAGAGCGTGTGTGATGCTGGTGTTTCAACTGGGAAGGGCCACATGCAAGGCTAGTGCCTTAATCCCTGTAGTATCTTCTTGACTAAAAATAACTAAACTTTTATTTGAGGCTAAGGCACATTTTTATTCATACTTATTTTTCTAAATTATACTCATTATAAACATATATTTTCTCTTTCTTTAAAAGTCAACCTTCAGAATTTTAATTATTTTTGAAGATTTATTCATTAGAATCATAAATTTGTCACATTGCCATCATCACTTTCTTTTGAACCATTTCTTCATATTACTGTCTACTTTTTTCTGATTTAATATAGCTGTCTTATTTCTTTATTTCATTATGTTTTTTAAATGGTTAGATTCATTATTGGATTTTGAGTACTGCATGGTACTCATGTTTCTCTAAGTCTGGTATGGAGTGTATACGTTGCAAATTAAATTAACTCAAAGGCCGGAGGGTTCTGCCCTTTCCCAACCCCATCTCTTATTCAGGATGTCAAAACTGCCTTCATAGAAATTTTACTATTGATTTTCCTCTTCTTTCCTGCTTGTTGTTCTCTTCCTTTGAGTGGAACCCTTTCCATCAACCTTTTTTGGATACACAATCGTATTCTCAGCTATTAAAAATGCAAAGTGACAAAAGCTGGCCCTTTAATCTTTTACAGCTGATATGTCAAGATATGCCCTGGGCCTGCCACATTCCGTCATATGCCATGCATTGGCCCAACTGAAAGTGGAGGGGAGACACTTTTGGGAACAGAAAAATCTAATGCATGACCGTGGTCACTGCAGGAGGTGGAAACAGAGGCCAATGAAGATGGTCAAGTTGCGATGATGAAACCAGAGGACTGAGATCAGGTCCCTATAGCAGTTGTGGATTCTCAGTGAATGACAGAGAACAGTACACCGGGGATAAATCTCTGGGGGGCCTCTAGCTCTGACAGAAAGGGAAAGAAGAAAGCAGAGGGCAGGGATGACGGGCCAAGTGAAGCGTGAGAGGGCCAAACACGGTGGTTACAGGAGCTGTGGGTACTTTTGTTTGGGGCGGTCTTTTAAGGAAGCATAGTTGTTTTTGTTTTATTATTTTTTCCTTTTGGGTAACCCCAGCGGTGATCAGGGGTTCCTTCTGGCTCTGCACTCAGGAATTACTCCTGGAAGTGCTGGGAGGACTATATGGGATGCCGGGGATCAAACCCAGATCAACTGCATGCAAGGCAAATGCCCTACCTGCTGTGCTATCACTCTGGCGCAGAATTGGTTTTAAATTCTATTTCACTTTTCTATTTTCTCCTGCTTAGTCCCTCCTGACTAGGGGTTCTGGGGGAGGGTGGGCAGGGCAGAAATCTTCATTGTTTTTTCCTTCCATGCAGTCAGTTTTCTGATTTCCCTGCTGGCAATTTCTGTGGAAGAGAAACACTTTCGGTTCTATTCATGGCCACCCCTAAATAAGAAATGTTTTAATCTTACTTTCCATGCCAAGTACGAGAATCCCCACTCTTAAAAGTTGGCATGATGCCACTTGGCTTTTATGGAAAGATCTCCATTAGTCCTTGTTTCTGCATGTTGGGAAAAATATCTGCTTTGACAGCAAAAGGTGAAAAGCTAAAGCAGAGTACTGTTATTGTCCCAATGTATGGGCACTCACCCTGAGGGTTCCAGCAAGCCTGGAGCCATGTCATCCCGGTCTGGTGGCCATCCAGCCAGTCCTACCCTGCTTTAGCTCTATTTTAATTTTGGTATATTATTTGGTAGACTCGCAGATATGGGGCAGAGCTGCTACTGGCTCTCCCTGTGACCAGCCGCTAGGAGGCGCCCAGGAGGGATGGTGGGTTCTAGCCCTGCCCACCACCCCAGCAGAGCCTCGCAACAAGCCAGATGACCCCCCACTCCATGAGGGGACTCCATTTTCCACATCCGGACTTTTCTCTCGTCAGACCTCCACCCAGCAGACCAGCCTATCAGCACCCGGCTCATCGAGTTCCACCCTGCAGCAGTCTTTCTTAAATCTGGCTCAGGTATGCCGGTCCAGAGACTCGCAGACATGGGGCAGAGCTGCTACTGGCTCTCCCTGTGACCAGCCACTCAGGAGGCGCCCGGGAGGGATGGTGGGTTCTAGCCCTGCCCACCACCCCAGCAGAGCCTCGCAACAAGCCAGACGACCCCCACTCCATGAGGGCCTCCATTTTCCACATCCGGACTTCTCTCTCGGTCAGACCTCCACCCAGCAGACCAGCCTATCAGCGCCCGGCTCATTGAGTTCCACCCTGCAGCAGTCTTTCTTAAATCCGGCTCAGGTATGCAGGTCCAGAGACTCGCAGACATGGGGCAGAGCTGCTACTGGCTCTCCCTGTGACCAGCCGCTCAGGAGGCGCCCGGGAGGGATGGTGGGTTCTAGCCCTGGCCCACCACCCCAGCAGAGCCTCGCAACAAGCCAGAGCGACCCCCCAACTCCATGAGGGCCTCCATTTTCCACATCCGACTTCTCTCTCGTCAGCCCTCCACCTAGCAGACCAACCTATCAGCGGCGGCCGCGTGGTTCATCAATAAATACTGGACATAGAGATGCCTCCAAAAGTATGCTACCTGCACGGCAGAGCCTGGCAAGCTACCCGTGTTGTATTTGATACATATGCCAAATACCAGTAACAATTATAGACCTCATTCCGGAATGGATTGAGGCTCTTTATGTTCCTGGAGCAAGCAGATGCCTTGGGCTCTACTAGCATGAGACAAAACATATGGAGATGTTACTGGGGCCCGCTCAAGAAAATCGATGATGAACAGGAAGACAGTGATACAGTGATACAGTGATATTATTTGGTAGGATTTTCTAGGCTTCTCTGTGTGAGTATATATGTGTGTGTGTGTGTGTGTGTGTATGTGTGAGAGAGAGAGAGAGGGAGAGAGAAAGAAAGAGAGAAAGAGACAGAGACTCACAGAGTACTAAAATAATAGATCCTATAGGAATATCTCACCATTGCCTCTTCACTTTCTGTTCTTCAGCTACGATAGTTTTCACAGGCATGCTCTTCCTAGCAGGAGGAGTCTGTATCACTAAGGTCTCCACTCTCTCACTTGACAAACTCTGCTGACTCTCACCTCCTTTCCTTGACTTCTGTTCCTCATACCCCTCCCTCTAGTCTCACTCATACCATGTTGATAAACTCTTCCTTTTGACTGAAGTTATTGTTAAATGGATTTTTAAATGTGTCTATTCTTCCAGAAGGACTATCTGTGGCATTTGCATCCTGTTTTTATGACCCCCGTTTGTAACAATTCTGTAGACTCTTTAGGGTACATTTTTTGGTGCTTCCCACAGGAAGGAGGGAGGGACAGAAGAGCTCAGGATACAGAGTGAGATGATGCTCTGAGGGAGCGACTTTGGCCCCAGCCTGGGGTTACATCCTTTGGGTGTCCCATGAGGACTGGGGAAGGCTGCATCTTTTTTTTTTTAATCTTCCTTCCATCCTTGGCCAATATATATAGAGAGACAGCCAGGAGTCACAAATGACCACATCAGGCTTTCTTGGAGGTCAGTCACTGCACATCTGACCCAAGAAACTCTTTTGGGCTTTTGCTGGGGTAACCTTCCACCCAATTGTAGTCACTCAACAAGATCCCTAAGATGTTTTCAAGAGAGCTTTGACCTCATGTACAAGGACACTTTATTTTTACCAGGGGGTGGTAACTTGGCTGTGTTAAGCTCTTACTACTGCCTCTGCTCTTAAAGATCATTCCTGGTTAGGTTCTGGGGACCATGTGGGGTACTGGGGATTGAAGCCAGGTCAGCCACATGAAAGCATGCTAGCACTCTGTCCGCTAGAGTATCACTCTAGCACCAAGGACACATTAGATGTTCTCGTTAGGGTGTCCATTTGAGTGTGTGTGTGTATGTGTGTGTGTGTGTGTGTGTGTGTTAATGAACTCATTTGACTCTGTGGGTTTCCTAGGTGTAAGTCAACAGTCAGTTCTTCTCTAAGCAAACATTTGTAGGTTCAGGGAGATAGTGTAAGGCATGCTTCCAACCCTGTTTGGATCCCTGACTACATATGTTGTTCTGAACACATCTGGGGTGGTCCATATGTTCCCTAGTACCACAGGACTTGAGCGGCACTACATCATCAGCCCCTCATTGTATCATTGTATTTGTTGGCCTAGAATCCCAGGGAGTGACCTCCTAACCCCACTGAGCTCCATCTAACACCAGAAAGGAAATTAAAATGGCTTGGAGACTTGTAACATAAGCTTGAGTCAGATAGGTCTTTAGCGTGTTTACATCACAGCTATTTTCAAGAGTTTAAGATAACAAATGCTTTAGTACCTAATAATTGAAGATTTTCTGCCAGTAATTTTTGCAAAAATGAGGTGTAACCATTATGTGAAGCATTACAAATATTGTGCCTGTATTATTTAGAAATAACTTATTACTAAATTGTCCACAATATCATGAAGGAAGTTTGCACACCAATTGTTGAACTAAAAAAGAGCAACCAAAAATGTTATAGTGATTTATAGACCAAATGCTAACGTCCAAGCTTGCTAAATGGTGCAGAGAAGCGATAAAAGAAGACCTCAAAGACAGAAGAGCAGAAATACTGGAAGATGCAGCAGAAGCCGGGAAAAGCATTCGGCTCCACCTGCCTGTCTTTCGCCAACTATAAGACCAAGATGACTGCCCTCCAACGCCCTGATGGATCTAGCACATCTTCCAGAAAGGCAATGGAGAAGATTATCCAGGACTTCTACTCAGAGCTCTTTGATAGCCACGTCCACCTGCCCACATACCAAATTCCACAGGATGGATATGTCATTCCCAATGTTCTCCCTTCTGAAATCCAACATGCCATTTCATCGGTAAAGAAGGGAACAGCACCAGGCCCAGACAAAGTCAGACCCGAACACCTGAAAAAATCTGCCATCGGTACTCATCAATACACTAGCTCGGCTCTTCACACGCTACCTGTCCGAATGCGAGGTGCCCTCCCAATGGAAAACTAGCAGGACAGTTCTACTGTTCATAAAGGGGAGACATTCATGACATTGGCAGTGATTTATGCATCAAAATAAATGTAACCCCAATGGAATCGAGTTGACTATCTTGATGCAAACCCTCAAATAGGTGATCATTTAATCTTTGAGCAAGAAAAATGAAGTGGAGCAAGGCAAACCTCTTCAACAGTTTTCCTCTTGCTGGGAAAACTGGGGAGCTACATGCAAAAAAAATTGAACTCAGACCTCTTTCTAATGCCATGCACAAAACTCAGGTTAAATAGATTAAAGACCTGAGTATCATATCTGAATCTGTAAGGAACATAGAGAATAACATAGATTGAACCCTTCATAACATTGAAGCTAGAGGTGGCTTCAAAGATGAAACACCACTGATCTATCAAGTTGAAGCAGAGATAGGCAAATGGGACTATATTAAATTAAGAAGCTTCTGCACCCAAAATAAATGGTGACGAGGATACAAAGATAGTCCTTGGAATGGGAAAAATTATTTACTGAATAGCATCTGATAAGAGGTTAATAATATCAAAGGTATATAAGGCACTGGTAGAACTTTACAAGAAAATGACATTCAAAAATTAGAAGAAATTAGAGAGAAGAATGGAATTCTTCAAAAATTAAAAAGAAGAAAGGACAGAAACTTCCTCAAAGAAGAAATTCAGATGGCCAAAAGGCACATGAAAATTGCTCTAGATCACTAACCATCAGGGAGATGCAAATCAAAACAACAGGGGCGGAGCCATAGCCCAGCTGGTAGGGCATTTGCCTTGCACGTGCTGGCCTCTGCCGGCCTGGGTTTGAACCCTGGCATCCCATATGGTCCCCTGAGCATCGCCAGGAGTAATTCCTGAGTGCAGAGCAAGGAGTAACCCCTGAGCATCGCCAGGTGTGACCCAAAAAACCAACAACAACAACAACAACAACAATGAGATATCATCTCACACCACAGAGACTGGCACACATCAAAAAGAACAAGAGCGACTATTGCTGGCATGGATGTGGGAAGAAAGGCACTCTCATTTACTATTGGTGGGAATGCCAACTGGTCCAGTCTTTTTGTAAAACAATACGATGTCCTCCAAAAACTGAATAAAGAGCTCTCTGGTATTGACCCAGCAATACCACTTCTGGGAATAGAGCCTGGGAGCCCAAAAACAAACAATAGAAATGCCATCAGCACTTCTATGTTTATTGCAACATTATTCACAATAGTCAGAATCTGGAAACAATTCAGATTCCCAAGAACAGACGACTGGATAAAGAAGCTATGGTATGCCTACACAATGGAATACTCTGCAGTTGCTATGAAAACTGAAGTCATGAAATTTGCTTATAATTGGGTGAGGATGAGAGCATCATGCTGAGGGAAATGAGTCAAAAGGAGAGGGACAGACATAGAATGACTGCATACATTTGTGGGATATGAAAAATCAGTATGAGACTAATACCCAAGGATAGTGGAAACTGGGGCAAGGAAAACTGGTCAACATTGGAAGCTTATCAAAAGTAGAGGTGAGGAATGGTAGGATAGATAAGGGACAACTATGACAATGATAGTTGGAAATGATAATACTGGACATAACTGAGTGCGAAAGTATATAAAGGGATATACATGATGACCTTTCGGTACCTGTATTTCAAACTATAATATTGAGAGAGAGAGGAGAGAGAGAGAGAAGTAAAGTGCTTGCATAAGGTTTTGGCAGAAGGGAAATTGGAGACATTCATTGGTGGTGGGAAACATTCACTAGTGAAGGAACTGGTGTTGGGACATTGTATGACTGAAATCCAGTCATGAACACTTTGTAATTGTGTATTTCACAGTTGTTCAATTAAAAGAAAAAGACAAAAGAAAAAAATACCTATAACTTGTCTTATGACTTTGGGGCCCTTCTTTTATTGCTCTGGTTTTTAAAGCCCTTCTGTTTCTTGTTCTTGGACTCAGTTTGGCCATTCAACTTTAGGGCTGGTGGCTGCAGAATTGACTTTTCAAACAAGGAAGCTCTAGGTGGAAGCAGCATTGACACACCCTGGGACTGTATTTGTCTTCCATAGGCTCAACTACCACCCCTCACATACTGAATTAGAAGCTGGGGCCGGACCCAAAAGTCTGGATTCTCACATATCCTTTGGAGCATTTCTGGTGCACAGTGAAGAAAGAAGTCAGTGGCTAGTCTTCTCAACTGAAACCTAACTAAGACTCCCTAAGAAAAAATGATTAGTCAAGATCCCATGAGGGACCTGGGGGAGATTAGAACCAAGACACTTATTACCCTTGAAGACAGGGGATATTACCTTGTGTCCTTTCCTTTCTCTTGCTCTGTCCTCTCGTGTCAGGAGCAGTATTTATGTCTTTCAACATGCCTAGGGTGATTCTAGGCACACATTGTCCACCTACTGTGTAACCAGGCCCATATTCATGGCCTCTGGGGCCCAGTGATACAGGTGATGGAATAATGACATCTGCCTGCTTCATAAAGACCCCTTCCCCTGTTCTGACTTTGTAAGGCTCCTGACAGGCTCACACATGCACGTCCATGGTCAGCTATCAGCAGCCATCTGGCAATTAGCAGTCTCTGAGGCAGTTAATCCCACTCTGAGCTGGATTAAAGCTCAAGTTTGAACCATGGAGATAGGCAGGTGATTTATGTTTGAGTCTTTGGGTCCCGCTGTCCCTGGCAGCTTGGTGATGAAGGACAGAAAAGCTGATTTCCTCTCTTATCTGTCTGGGGAAGTTTAGCAAAGCCAGGTCAGTTTTCCAGAGGGAAATTCTGCTCTGGAAACTGAGCCAGGGTGCAGGTGCTGGGGGTTGGGACACCAGGACCCCAACCCTAGCCATTGAGGAGATGGAGTGGGTGGGCGGGTGACTTGCTCTATGTCCAGTCCAGCATTGCTCAAAGTAGGTATAATAGGAGCCTGTGGCATAAATACTTGGGTTTTTTTTATTTTGTCTTCCCAATGCATTAAAAATCTTGAGGTAACTGTGGATAAGCCCTTTAACCCCTTTGGGGCATCCTCTCATTAGGTAACAAGGTCAGAAATGAAACTCCTATGTCTGTTCCTATCCTGAGGAGATAATTAACTTATCTCCATGGAGGGACTTGATTGTATTCCTAGCATGATCAGAATAAGAAGTCTGAAAGGAGAAGTGATGGAGGTGGTGGAGAGATGTTTGCTATGGTTGGCTGAGAAGCCATTTGTTCAGAAATTGGGTGAGTAATCGGACAAATGCCTCTTGTCCTAATTGTTGATAAAAATCAGCTATTATGGCAGAGTCGGGGACTCAGTCCCGAGACAGCACATTACTTAAGGTGGGCATGCATCCGAATATGTTAGGATGATCTAAAAACATTTCACATAGCTTGTATTGAAAAACAATGTGTGTGGTTGTGAATTTTGTATAGACCTGGGCATAGGGGAACCTGCATTTCATGGCTGGCTTGTTACACCTGTCAGGAACCACCTCTCAGAGATTCACGCAGATTGGCATTCTCACTGCGCATACACTGTGTGCAGCCCTGTGCTAAGTACATGGAGCATACAGGTTCTCTATCCTCAAAGAGTCTATTTCTTCCCCTAAAATGGTTGTTTTAGGGGTAAGTCTCCCAAGCACTATTGGAGGCTTGGAGCCCTCTCCCAGCAATTAGCCCATCAAATCTTGCTCATGAGCCTCCAGTACCACAACTAGAGATGCTTAGGGAATCAGAACAGCTCAGGGATCGAGCTAGGGTCATCCCTATGAAGGTATGAACCTGATCCCATTTCTTCTTTCTATCATCTTAAGCATGACTGTTTTATAGATATCCAGGAACTTGAGATGCAGTTGAAGGTGAATCGGGTCAACCAGGCAATAACAGTGAATGTTTCCGAGTTCTCCTCTCCAACCAGGCATTTTGCTATATGCCAGAGCCCACGTGGTTCACACAATTGTACCAAGTAGTTGCTTTGATTTCCATTTTATACCTTAGGAAGTTGCAGCTAAGGTGAAGTATCTCCATTAAAAGCAGGAAGAGATGTCTTCAGTGTGGTGAGCTTCCAGTTCTTGACACCGAGGATACTGAAAGAGACGTTAATAATGTCTGCACCTTCTTTTTTCCACACGTTGTCCTTGTGAGACTTCTGGCCTCTTGGCACCAGGTTAATCCCTACCATAGGGTTTTATCTGCTTCAAATGCTCTTGTTTTCTCCATGTAGCTTTCTGTGTCCTGTTATTCAGGACCCTGGTTAAATAAACAACTTAAAGAGTTCCTTTTGTCTATCCCATCTAATTCTAATATGACACTCCCCTCTGATTGTACAAGAGTTCTTCTCTGTTTTATTTTCAGAGCATTTGCAATTCCATTTTGGACCATAGCAACTGCTCTGAAATGGAATTATATATGTGTTTGTTCACTCATTTTTCCTTGATCTGATTCTCACACCTCAAGGTAAGATGCAAAAGAAATCATAGACGTGCAACTTGTTCCAATGATAAAATGTATATATATATATATATATATATATATATATATATATATACAAACATTTTACATATAATTATCAAATGTGTATGATTATTGCGTATTTAAATATAGATAGACTCACACAGGCATCCATGAAGGAGAAGGAGAGATGGATGTGGTCAAATGAAAATAAAACTTAGAAGGTACCTGGAATTCTTTTACATTTTTTAAAAACTAACAACCATTCTAAGATAAACACAACCTCACTAAGAATGGCAGATGTCCTTAGCTGGCTTTATTGCTAGGGGCACGTGTCTAAGGACAGCAGCCCCTTGTGTAGTGGGGAGTCGTTCCTTACTCCAGAGTCAGCTTCAGTCGCAGGACTGGTATGGTCTGGTTTGGAAAGAGCATCTTCCAGGACCTTTGTTTTTCATCCATTTATTTTTCTAGTCTCCAGCTCACCAGTAAGGTCCTGTCTCCAAACTTTTGTTGTGATAGCATTCTGTGTAGCATAGAGAAAAAGAGTGACATTCTGAGAAGGATTTAAGTATTTCTCACCTTAAAATATCTCCGTTAATTATCGGCGCCTTCCTTTGCCTCGGCTGGCTGGTATTTATATCTCACTGGGAGGGCTTCCACGAGGAGCTTCCTGTTGCCTTTCATCACCTCTTTTTGACATATTTTCTTTCCCTCTGCTTTCTCTCTCAGTTTTTGTACTTTATTTTATGCCGACAGTTTTATAAGGAATGGTTTTAATAGGTACATGCTGTAAAATGGAAATATTTTACTAGGATATTACATAAAATACACAGGAGAAACTCGGGTATAAATTATATTTTTATCATAAGATTTTACTGCAAATAAGCTTGCATATACAATCTTTTATTTATGATAAGAGCAAATTCTTTTTACTTATAGCTGCTTTTGAATTTGGTGCTTCAGTAAGGAAGCTTATGTGTAGCTACATAAAAAATGCTCTATTTTGATGAGAAATGAATCTCTTATTTTGGGAATGTTATTTTTCTCCTTGACTTATAGAGGGAGGGGAAGGATAGGGCTATGGCTGCGAGATGCGTAGAGGTGTCAGGGCAGATTATAAGAAAAGACTGTGCTGTTTCTTGAGTCTTACCAAGGGGTATGTGTTGCCAGTCTTCAAGGGGCCCTCAATGCTAAGCATCCCCAAACTATTGCTCAAGCTACAGGCTTTCTCTCACCTTTGGAAAATCTGCTCATCGTTCAGGCTCTGGAATACCTCCATGGAGTAAGTTATTTCTCATTCATGGAAGCTTATGGGATAGAAATGTATGAATATTATTTCTTGTTTCAAGACAAACACTACAATAATCTGTGTTGCCCCTGGGTGGGGGAAGCTATCTTCTATGAAGGTGTATTCTTGCCCTCAGCAACAGTATAAAGTGATTCCAGATTTCCTCCTTAAAATTATTCTCTGGCATTATGCTTTCTTCTTTTTTTATACTTTCATTTAAAATGTTAATAATTCTGACCTTTGGGATAATAAGTAGTAATTGGGTGCTGCAAGGCACTTCTCTTCTTGCCTCTGGAAACAATGCAAAGGGTCTGAGACTTCATAGAGCATGATTTTTCTCATACTGGCTCTGCTTCACTGCAAACAAACTCCTCATCCACAACCGACATATTTTGAATGAGTGAACCCCATATTACAGGACTGTTGGGGAATCCCCTTATCATCACTCACCCTGCAGCAGAGGGCAAGAGCGTTTTCCGCATTTGGCGCATATATCCTCACTGTTTCTGGGCCCTACATTTGACAGGAAATACAAACTAAGGAAGCTAGCCGTCTCTGCTTCTTGCTGACTTGCAATTTCTCTCTTGTTGAAATAGGAAATTAACTGAAATGTCATCTTGCCTCTTGAGAGGAGGTGTTGCTAAGTTTGGCAGACCATGAAAAATGTCCTATTGGAAACTGAAACTCAACAAATAAGACACTTTCATTTAATGGTCTATATACAAACATTTATTGAGTCTTTTTGATGGGCTTCTATTTCTTTCCCAAGAATCTCCTCTTGCTCTCCCATTTATGTTAATAGCGCCGTCATTTTTCTTCTCACTCAGGTGAAATTACAAAACAGCACACTCTGAAATGCAAATCTTCAGGAAGGGATTTTGGAAAGAAAGAGGTGAATATTCTTAAATTATAATTTGCCTTATTTTTGGAGGGTGGGATAAGTTACAGTTTGGGTGTGGGGGCACACCTGGTAGTGCACTGGGGCTTACTCTTCGCTCTGAGTTTAATCAGGGATTATACCTGGCAGCGTTTGGGAGAGCCATACGGGCATTGGGGCTTGAACAGGTCAGCTGAGTGGAAGGCAAGTGCCTTACCCACTCTACTGTCACTCCGGCCCCGAGGTACAATTATTACCTTTTTTATTCCCTTTCATTTCCCTCCTATTGCCATTTTCCTCCTGCTCTTTTTAATGCATTCTTTGCACAAGGTGAAGGGCTTAGCAAGATATCTCTGGAGTTCGTGTCCGTGAAGTGGTACTAACAGCTCTGGTTTTGTTTATTCTTCACACAGAATTAAGGTTCTGTGCTAGGCCACTTTATACCTTTTGAGCTTTGCACAAAAGGAAACAAATTTTGTCACCTATATTTTTGTCTATTTTCTTGACTGTGGGTGTGCTATAGTTACCAAGGAATATTCAGTAGTTCTTGGATCAGGAATGCTGGTTTCTGGGTTCCTTCGATCACCTAATACCACTCTTGATATTCTCAGGAGTTCCGATGGTAGAATGCTGTTGAACTCAACTCCAGTGAAAAAAATTGTTTTCTACAATTTAAGATAATTATGCAAGAAGAAAATCAATTTAAATATTTCCAGGATTCTGTCTCCCTAATCAATTGACCTTTGCTGTTGTTGCCAAGTTCCCATGCAGTCTTTCTCAAAGAGCCCACACAATTTTAATTGGGTGGAATCAATGTGTAACTACATTTTTATATTCTGCTTTTATTCTACATGTTGTAAACACTTAACCAATCTGCTGCATATCTTATTATTATTTTTTTTCTTTTGCGCAATGCTCAGGGATTATTCCTGACTCTGTACTCAAGAACTATCCTGGCAGTGCTTGGGAGATGATATGGGATGCCAGGTATTGAATCCGAATTGGCTGCATGCAAGGCAAATGCTCTGCCCTACCAGCAGTGCTATCTCTCTTCCTCCGCATATTTTATTTTGTATTCAATGCTTAATTCACTGTATCACTGTCTTCCCATTCATCATCGATTTGTTCAAGCGGGCACCAGTAACATCTCCATATGTCCTGTCTCATGCTAGTAGAGCCCAAGGGCATCTGCTTGCTCCAGGAACATAAAGAGCCTCAAACCATTCCACCAGGTCATGGGAATGAGGTCTATAATTATTACTGGTATTTGGCATATCAAATACGACATGGGACGCTTGCCAGGCTCTGCTGTGCAGGTGGCATACTCTTTAGTCACCTCTAAATCCAGCATTTATTGATGAACCACGTGGCCACAAGTGGCCGTGTGACTGGGCTGTAATAGGCTCTTCTGCTGGGTGGAGTTCTGACAACAGGGAAGTCTGGTTGTGGAAAATGGAGGCCCTCATGGAGTGGGGGGGCATCTGGCTTGTTGTGATGCTCTGCTGGGTTGGCGGGCCAGGGCTAGAACCCGCCATCCCCCTCCAGGTGCCTTGTGAGCGGCTGGGCACAGGGAGAGGCAGTAGCAGGTCTGCCCCATGTCTGTGAGTCTCGTAAGACGATTACTTCAGTTTAAAAAGAATTGATTATAGATCTGATTTGAGATTTAGCTTATTATATTTAAGATAATATGCTTATTATGACATTTATTATCTTTATGTGCATCACTATCTCATCTCATTACCACCGCTACACCAAGATCCCCCACCTATCCCTTCTGGTTCAACTCTAGTCTGTCTACTCTCTTCTCAATCTGATGTTCTCAGCTGGCATAAATTTGTTTTTATAACTAGCATTCAGTACCATTTATGTGTCCACTGCTATATAGAAAAGGGAATAGATATATGGTAGCTAGTAGATGGAATAAAATACAGAGTTCAAGTCTTGGTTATGCTGTTTGCTCACTTTGTTCCTTAGCAAGCTTCTTAATGTGTTTGAGTTCAGTTTCCTTATGATCTATGAATTGACTATTTTTTCAGAGCTAAAATAGTTTAATGAGATAGGAATATGATTTCTGAAATGCATAGCATAGTGCTTGGTTGCTTTGGTTCAGTCCTATCCTAGCTATAGCCACTGTTTTTGTTGGAATAGCCCTTATGGTTCTTATTCTAATTTCAAGATATCTTCAGTAATAAACATGATCACTTGATCACTCGATCACTTGATATCCCGTTATTCATTGATTTGCTCGAGCGGGTGCCAGTGACGTTTCCATTTGACCCTATCACGTGCCAGTGTAGGGTTTCCATTTGACCCTATCACATGCCAGTGTAGGGTCCACATGGCAGAGTCTGGCAAGCTGTCTGATGCGTATTTGATATGCCAAAACCAGTGAATAAACATGAGGGAATGTAACTGTATTTTCAATTTGGGGTGGCACACCCAAACATGTTACAGCTTACTCCTGACTCTGAGCTGAAGTGTCACTTTTGATGGGGATTGGAGGTCATATTTAATGGAGACTTCGTGTGCCTTACCAGCTGTGCTATCTCTTAGGATCCAAGTTATAGGAGCCTTTCAAAGAGTCAAAGTTTATGAAGTTTAAATTTGGGGAGGGAGGAGAGAGAGAAACACATGAGTGTGTGGGTGAGTCTATAATTTCATGGACTCCTTTTTTTATTGGTGAGTTTTAAAATATAAGAACAGAAATATATACCCCAAATGGTCAGTTATTTCAATCAGTTAGGATTTCTAAAACAAAGGAACTTGAGTGAATACATGCTACTGACTCTTCCTAGTTTTATGATCGCAAAGTGTTTATTGGAGATAGCTATCAATTATCACTGTAGTGAATGCCTTAGGTACTTTCAATTTCAAAACAAAAGAAATGAAAATAATGGTTAGTTCTCACTTTACATAGGAATATAGTAAACATTGAGAACTACTGGTGAGTAATATGGTAAACTCATATATCTTGTTTAACAGGGAAATATACATGTAAGTAAATGTAATATGTGCAATAATAAATTATAGGAACTCTGAGAAACATTCAGTCATGGGTCATTGGAGGCCCCAAAAGAAGCAGGATTAATTTTTTTTTTTTTTTTTTGGTATTTTTGGTCACACCCGGCAATGCTCAGGGGCTTTTCCTGGCTTTGCACTCAGGAATTACTCCTGGCAGTGCTCGGGGGACCATATGGAATGCCTGGGATCGAACCTGGGCCGGCACAGGCCAGCTGCGTGCAAGGCAAACTCCCTACCCGCTGGACTATCACTCCGGCCCAAGCAGGATTAATTTCACCTATGAAGATCAGTGTCGATTATCATAAAAATCCTCATGAACAGACTACTTGATCTTGAAATCAAATCATCACTTTTAGCATAGATAAGGAAGGCCCCTACTAATTATAACAGATGCAAAAGCAAATACAAGCTAACACTTTCTGCTGAGGTGCGAAGGATGGATTGGATTTTACCAAATGAAGATGAAGGAAGAGTAGTCTAGGCTGAGTCTATAATATAGGCAATGACATTAAGTTATTGATATTTATTTAGGAGATGTTGGTTGTACTCGGTCCTATAGAAACAGAGACCTATAATTGGGACCAATGCAAGGAATAACTCTGGAGCACACACATAACTCACAGAGGACCTAGGACTCACTTAAGAACTTGGAAGTCTGCTGTGTAGACAGTGGAAGTGCCAGCCTCATCAGACTCATCTCATGGCAGAGGGGACACGAATTGGCAACAAGGAAGAAACGCAGTAGTAAAGACCAGAGGGAATAAGATCTGAACTAATTTTGTGTAATATTCTACCATATTAATGCTCCATATATTATAAACATTCTCTTATTCATGAACTCTCAATTAAAAGCTTTGGCCATTCTGAATATTGCGTTGGTCTGCATCTTTCTATACATATTTTCTTCATGATAAAGAGCCAAACAGCTGCCTAACTCTTCACAATGAGAGATAAATTCATTTCAAATGGGTTTTTTAAATTGTGTTTCCAACAAGAGACATGCGCCTTTGTGTTTCACAGCCCTGTCGGAGGCATTGGGTGCTGACATTCTTCTCTTGGTTATTTTAGAAGGCACAAAACTGTTTTAATTAGCCTTTCCTTGATATCTACAGAAATAAAGTATTTCCCCATTTGTCTTCTAATTATGTGTCCTCACTTGTGAATTGCGTGTCCTGTCCTTTTGCCCATTTGATAAGCAATTGTGCTAAATCCTTTTTTTTGGCTGGCCTCTCTTCTGGCAAATCTCCACACACTCATTTCCCCACAGGCTCTCTTTCTAATTTCTTTTCTCTTTGATCTATTGAAACCAAATCCTTTTTCTAACTCAATATTACAATAGACATAACAATTCTAATTGCTCTATTGATTCATGGCCACTCTAGTCACGAGCACATTAGGAAGAGCGAGTCTGCTGTCAGAGACTGAGCTTTCAAAGCTTGTCCTCATGCTGTCTAGCTATATAGTTTGGTGCAAGCATCTCAGTCTCTCTGACCTGGGAAATGGGAGCAATAGTATATGTGAGGATCAATTAGACAGTGTGTTTGGCTGTTGGTAAGAGAGTCTCAAGAATACTAGATCAAAGAGTAGCAGCATTAGGGGCCAAAGCAATAGCACAATGGGTGAAGCATTTGTCTTGAATATGACCAAGCAGGATTTGATCATCCCCCACATCCCATAAGGTTCCCTGAGAGCCTCCAGAAGTAATTCCTAAATGCAGAGCCAAAAGTAACCCCTTGAGCATCACCAGGTGTGACCTAAACAGCAAAAAAAGGTAGTAGCTTTGTTTTCTTATTAAATAATTTTGAATATGAAGAACTAACTTAAGGTATGGATGTTGCGTGAGAAGCCTCACCCAGAATGTGGCTGTAGAATTCGGGTTGAGTACCTTATTCTTTAAAGACAAGAGAAATGAGGGGCAAAGGTAAACTTAATCACCTATTCAGTGTTCTATTTTTCAGGGATCTGTTATATGCAGAGCTCCAATACTTTTATGGGAGACATACATGCTATGTCAAATAAGATGAACTTGATTATTAATACTAAGTCCTCTGTTATGAAGAGTAATTATTTCCTTCCTATAATGAAGACCCATTCTTGGACTCTACATTCCAAGATGGTTCTGTAGCCTTTTACTTACTAGTCAAAACATCCTTACAGTAAACTTGTATTCTATTGTAGAGAAGATACCCCCATTAAACTAAGTGAAGGTGGGCTTATAAATTCTCAGTTATTCAGAACAAGAGTCCATATCTTTCTCGTGCTAGATGTGTGCTAGATGTGTGCTTTCTAGCTATATATAGTCTGGCATGTTGTTTTGAATAATCAGACCTATTATTTTATAATTAAATTATTTACCTAGATACTTGTGGAGTATCACAAGACCTTATCACAGAGGTTGTCATATAATTCTGTCAGTTTGGAAACCACAAACTCCTCTGGTTCTCTTGGTCTGGCTTATTATTATTATTACCAGCAGAATCATCATAATTCTAATTCTGTCAAAATGTATTCATTACAAATGAAATTTCTGTTCAGATCTCACAGTTCATGCCTGAAAGCAAAGATATTAGAATTAATGAGCATTTTTGCTGATGAGAAGGAAAATCACTGAAGGGTGATTGGACTTTAGCCTTTTAATGGTTCTGATATTCTTCTCTCATTAGGGTTGACAAGGGCATAGCTGGCACCCGTATGCTCTGTGACATGCTTTAAGAATATATTTTATGTGACACAAAGTTAGCTTTTCTTTCACAATAAAATAGTACAGCAATCATGGGCACAGCTAAATAGAGCACCATTAAATGGTTGCCTGGGCAGAGGTAGGGTGACAATGTTAACCTTATTAGCAGGTGGCTGAAGGGTTCTGATTGGCTTATTAAAATGTCAGTGTAGTCAAATTTGAATTCTCCTTTCATGCAGTTGGCAACAAAGATTTGCAAGGAGGGAACATACAGTGGAAACCAGCTACCAACTCTAAAAGAACTGCAGAAGATCTTCAAAGAGCAGCTATGGCGGTGCTGGTAAGCAGGGAGCATGTACCCGACATGTTTCATCTGGGGCTCACATGGATGTGTGTATGTGCACTGGGGAATGCTGGGATGGGACTAGGAGCTCATATGATAACTCACACACGTAAAATGCATAAGACTTCAGGGATTCTGATCTTAGGTAATCTTTTCAATGAGATGGTGGTGGAGGAGAGCTTATACAGATTCTACTTTTAAAAAATAGCAAGCCCATGAATTACAAATACCAGAGATAAGGATTGAAGCATCAGTTCATCCTGGCACTGTCACCATTTTGTGGACACTCTCTGCATGTGGACAGGATGTGGGCTGTTGTTTGCCGAGTCTAAGGTGTGGGATCTCTTAGACTAGCCCCTAGATTTCTCTCAGGTGACTGTAGTCTTGCCAATGAAACTAACCTGCTCTTCTGGAAGATTTTTCCTAATATTCCTGACACGAAGTGGGTGAGTTTGGTATCAAAACCAACCATTTTACTAATTTTGCCAACATCAAGGTATCCTACAATATAATTTTCAACTCATGACCAAAGAGAGTAACCCCACAGTTTAGCCCTCAGTCTGATGAGACAGGCCCAACTCTCAGGCTCCCACCAATATTTTTGGTTAAAGGGAGTTCCCTGACTCTCTTCTCATAAGTATATAATTTGTAATTATAGCTTAATTTGTTAGCGTAGCTCACAAAAACATAGGAAAGCACATTTTATTCATGGTTTTATTGTGAGACCCAGAAGCATCACAAGTATAAGAATTTTTTGTCTTATGTCCAGTATATTAAAGCAAAGAAAAAGTGTGTTTATACCCAGCAGAAGAGCCTATTACAGCCCAGCTGGTGCGGCCACTTACGGCTATTCAGTTCATCAATAAATGCTGTATCTAGAGGTGACTAAAAGAGTATGTCACCCGCACGGCAGAGCCTGGCAAGCTACCTGTGTCGTATTTGATATGCCAAATAACAGTAATAATTATAGACCTCATTCCCATGAGCTGAAGGAATGGTTTGAGGCTCTTTATGTTCCTGGAGCAAGCAGATGCCCTTGGGTTCTACTAGCATGAGACAGGACATATGGAGATGTTACTGGTGCCCGCTCGAGCAAATTGATGATGAATGGGAAGACAGTGACAGTGACAGTGATATACACACTTATATGTGTGTATATATATATGTATATATATATATATGTGTGTGTGTGTGTGTGTGTGTGTGTGTGTGTGTGTATCAAGAATTTGTACTAAAACTTGTTTTCCTGGAAGAACTTCAAATCCAGTGGGTTAAAAGAGTAATGATCTAGCTTATTCATTGTTAAATGTGTTTTTCTGAACAGTAGTGTAAGATTCTCCTGGGACTGGTTGCAAATATAAATTTTTAGTAGCAGGCATGTGTGTGTATGTGTGTGTGTGAGAGAGAGAGAGAGCAGAGACAGAGACAGAGACAGAGAAAGACAGAGAGATGGGGGAGAGAGAGAAAGGGAGACAGACACAGAGAGAGAGGGAGGGGTAAAGGGTAAGGAAGGTGCTTGTCTTGCACATAGCTGACGAGGGTTTGATCCCCAGAACTACAGTGGTTCCCCAATACCCATCAGGAGTGATCTCTGAGCACATAGCCAGAAGTAAGCCCTGAAAAATACAGGTTTATTACCCCTCAAAAATTTTAAAAAGAAATGCAAATTTTCAGCTTCCCTTGGTGGCCCCTGCCAGCTCAACTTCCTGGAGATCTGGGAGTGAGGAGCCCATCAATCGGTGTTTGAATGAATCATCAAGATTAGACTTCTCAGTCTAGAAAATAAAACTATTTTGAGGGAAGAGGTCGGATGTTAATCAGTGCACAGGGGCCCCTGAGAGCTCCCCGCAGCCATACTTAGTCCAGCTCTACGGTCTATGATTCGGTGCTAAGCTCCAGCAATGTCATGGTGTTGGAGCCCGTGGTACTCAGAGCTCAGTCCAGCAGTGCTCACGCCAGCAGTCCAGGGACCACACATTCCTAGGATTTGAACTTGGGTCCTTACATGAACAAGGGATGCATTCCAACCCTTTATCCTCGTAAGGGGTAAGGGATTAGGCAAGCTATTGGGGAATAGGCATGCTATTCCCCAATCCTTTATGAGATAAAAAATGAGAATCGTTTGAGTTCTAGAAAATAATTTCTAGCTGAACTGAGATATTAGAACCCAAGAGATTCTTTGAAGAAATTATTATAATGGCTGTGGCAAGAATTGAGCAGAGTCCAAGTTAAGAGAAACAGATTTCAGAAATATTTAAAGGGACAAATTAAATGCAACTAGTTAAGATAAACAGATTTCAGAAATATTTAAAGGAACAAATTAAGTGCAACTGGATTTGGGGATGAGGAAGAGAGAGTTAAATCTAGATGTGGCACAAACATTCAAATGAAAAGAATTAATCCCATACTGCGTGCCTAATGCGTCAGCCTGGGTGAGAGCATATGGTTGCAGAGACTGATAGTGAATGATCCAATTTAATTGGACATATGTGAGGGATATTTAAGATGATAGGCAGTTAAGATTTAGACTTTCCAACACAAAAGGGACTTGAGACTTGCAGAAGAAGTCAGAGGAGGAACATCATATATGTAGCCTTCAAACCTTGGGTATAGAAACAATAAGGACGTTCTGTCTGCTCTGTAGTGAAGTTTGAGGCAGAAATCATTTGTAAAGAATGGGGGGTTGAGAAGAGAGATAGGAGACTAACATGAGCTGGTATTTGGAGCAAGTGATGTGAGAAATGGAAAGAGAAAGGAGAGCATGAGAAGAAATCTAATGGAATGTCACAATGATTTCTGGACCACAATGAGCAAGTGGTAGGTGCTTCCCTGTGTTGACTGGCTGGAGAATCAAGTGAACCTAGAGCTGGAGTAGGTGCGCACATCTGTGTCGAGGTTTGTACTGAAAAAGAATTGAAGCCTCTTAACCTGTTTAAGAGGTGCCATGGACCCCTTTGATATAGAAGCCTGTGAATCCTTTTTCAACTTGTTTGTAAACATATAAATCAAAAAATACATTAGAACCTCAAGGCTAAATATTATTACATATCAAATACAAATTTATGGTGCTCTGTAATGTGTTTTATATATATGTAAATACATAGGTATTAAATAATGGCTGGTAGTACAATTAATGGCTGTTAAAACAATTAACCCTGATTTCAAAGTTGGCATCAGTGTAAATTATAACTTGATAAATCTGTAGCACCTGTAATATGACATAAAACTATTGGTGATTTCTTCTGCTGACAAAAGTCACTTGTACTGTTAATAATTTTTTGTATTACTGTCTACATTCATAATGAAAGTGCTAAATTCACTTAAGCGTTTGGGATAATGAATGGTATTTTTCCCCATAAAAGTAAATGAGCCCATTTGGTAATAGAGTCTAAGTTCTATTACCAAATTATAGAGTCTAACTTCTATACTAAATGTCCAGACAAAAAGTACATATACTAGCCCTTTCGGAAAACAATATAGACATTCCTCTAAAGACTACAAATTGAGCTCCCATTTGACCCAGCAATACCACTTCTGGGAATATAACCTGTGAGACCAAAAACACACAGTGGAAACACCATCTACACTTCTGTTTTCATTACTTGTATCACTTGTATCACTTGTCTTCCCATTGTTCATCTATTTGCTTGAGCGGGCACCAGTAACATCTCCATACATCCTGTCGCATGCGAGTGTAGCCCAAGAGCATCTGCTCTCTCCAGGAACACAAAGAGCCTCAAACTATTCCTACAGGTCATAGGAATGAGGTCTATAATTGTTACTGGTTTTTGGCATATCAAATATAACACGAGTAGCTTGCCAGGCTTTGCCATGCAGCTGGTATACTCTCAGTAGTAGTCTCTTATCTTGTGCATTTAATGATGAACCACATCAGGGAGACATCAGCTTTTCTCTTCAGTGGATCTCTGATGAGCTGTGGAGTCCAGATTTTTGAAGAGGACTGTCCTCATGATGTCGGGGCTCCTCTAGCTTCTTGAGAGGCTCTATTGGGATGGCGAACTAGGGTTAGAACCCAACTTCCCTCCTGGGCGCATCATGATCAGCCGAGCACAGGGAGTGCTGGTAGCAGCTCTGCCCCGTGTATCTGAGTCTCTGGATCAGGCTTACCTGGGCTTGAAATAGCAGATATGCTATTTCATACATAGCAGCACTATTCACAATAGCCAGAATCTGGAAACAACCAGAATGCCTGAGAACAGATGACTGGATAAAGATACTGTGATATATCTACACAATGGAACACTACACAGCTGTTAGGAAAAATGAAGTTATGAAATTTGCCTATTAATATATGGACATGGAGAGGATCATGCTGAGTGAAATTAGCCAGAGGGAAAAGGACAGATATAGAATGACTGCATTTATTTGTGGGATATAAAAATAAATAGCATGATACCAATATACAAGGCCAAGACAAAACATAGATCAGGAGGTCTTGTCAGTGGGTAGAAAGTGTGGGAGTCAGAGGTTAGGCAATACAGAGAAAGGAGCAGTGTACTAATAATTAATGTAAATGAAAATACCAGCATAGAACTGAGCATTGAAAGTAGTATGTATTGAAAGCCACAATGTATAAGAGAAGGGAGGGAGAGAGAGAGAGAGAGAGAGAGAAAGAGAGAGAGTCAAGTGAAAATTGCCTGCCATAGGCACAGTCTGGGGAATGGGAAATGGGCACTGGTGAAGGGATGGGTGCTGGAACACTGTATGACTGAAATCCAAATATTAACATTTATAACTATATCTCACGGTAGAGTATAATAAAAATTTTTAAAAATTGCATGTACTTACCTAGGTAAGTACATAGCCATAATTTGTTTGCAGATAGGAATTAATGCTCTGGATCAATTTTCATATAGCCAATGGGATTTTTATTTGAAAGACGGATATTTTTTATATAAAGTCATTTGGGTATACTTAGCTAACCCCTACAGAGAGTGACTGAGGAGAATTTTTTTTATAAAAACATTGACCTAAATTCAGCTAGAGTAGTGGTTAGTGTAATTCCTCAGTGTTTTTTTTCTAGTTGAGATGTTTTAGCCAGAAATGACATAACTAATAAAAAGTATCATTTATAAATTATTTTATAAATCAAATTGGGGACATTAAATAAAATTATTTATCCTTTGTTTTGACAATTTTTAAAATTTTTTGTTTGTTGTTAGGTTCCACCCAGCTGTACTCAGGCATTACTAGCTGGCTCTGCACTTTGCGATCACTCCTGACATGTGGGAACCATATGGGATGCTGCTGGGGTTTAACCAGGTTCAACCATGTACAAGGTGAATGTTCTACCCTCTCTACTATCTTTTTGGCTCCACCAGCTTTGTTAGCATTTTAAGGAAGTATAAACATCCAATTCAAATCATACATTTTCATTGGTAAACAATCTGCCACACAGAGTGAGGAAATTGGGACACATTTTGTAATGTTCTTTTGCTGCATAATAAATTTTCCATAACTTAGTAGCATTTATGAACATTTATCTTTTCTCATAATTTTGTGGGTCATAGTTCAGGCCTTGCTTAAAAATATGCCAGACCTCTTTTATAATATTCAAATGGTGGGTGATCTGAGGGTTCAAAGAGAGAGCCTCAGTAGTGCCTGAGCTTCCATATAGAAAGCTGGGAGATCATCTAGTCAAAATGCAAACAGGGGTCCTCATAAATGTGCACATGTGCCCTTATAGCCCCCAAGAACTGTTTCAAGAAGCCCAAGGAAAAGCTAGACTTTACTTAACCTGATCTTTAAAATACTTGAATATCAATTCTGTTGCATTCTGTTCATGAATCAAATCAACAAGATCAATTCAGAGGGGCCGTGAGAAAATTCAAAAAAATTGTGACCACTTTTCATGTCTTCCAATCAACATTTTGACCACAAACTATTTTTATTAGAGGGAAAATCATTAACAACTTCCCAACGTCCACCCAAGTCATTATTCTATTCTAGTATTAGGCTCAGGCTCTTTATGTGTAAATAAGTCTAGAGGTTGTTGAGTTAACATTGGAGTTCTTCTTTCAGTATGGATTAAACACAAAGATAAGTTGTTAGTTCCTCAGACAAATATCATGTGTAATAGACATCCCTCTTCGGAGCTAGGCATTGGAGACACATAACAGTCTAGACCAATGCAGAAATATGATCTGTTTTAATACAGAACATGTTGTCATTTTATTAATTTGTCCAACCCATGCTCCACCCTGGGACTATTTCTCCATGGTCTCTGAGCTTTCATTCTATCTCTTTCTATCTCTAGTCTTTGAGTTTTTACTTATGAGTAATATTTTCCCTTTATTAAGAAATTATTGGTCACTACAAAGGAAAAGGGAAAAGGAGTGAATTGAAACAAAGGGGCAATACATGATGAAGGACAGATTTTGACAATAGTGGTCATCTCAATAGAGTATACATACATGTTGATTTTATTTTTACTCCTAAAACAATTGAATACATGTTGACAATAAATGATGTGTATATGGATCATGTAAGTTTAATAACATGTCTAATTTTTTAAATCCCTTTTTGATCTGTGTCTTACATGAACACCTACATCAGAAATATTCTATGCCTACATCCTGTCCACAGTAAGCTAAAGAGTAAAAACGTCTCTTTGCATTTTAAACTGTCTCTATTTGAATAACTGCTTCCATAGAACAATTCTCTTAAAAACTTTGTGTGATTACACAACTCTTTTTAGTATTAGGCTCAGGCTCTTATGTGTAAATAAGTCTAGAGGTTGTTGAGTTGACACTGGAGTTCTTCTCTCCTCCTCTCTCTCTTTTGGGGCTCTCATTTGGGGCTCTCACTCTTCTTGGGAGTCTCTTGTCTTTGTCTCCTCTTTACGGGCCTTAACACGTGGTGGCCGCCATCTTGGCCTACACATGTCTGGGGTTCTAGCCAGGAATCCTAAACACAGGGTTTTTCCTATTGTTGATTTGTATGCCTGAACCTGTGATAAGTAAAGCCTTTTAAAACTGCTTCAGATTCCTGAGTCTTCATCCATTCCCTGCCGGCCGGAGGTAGAAGGGAACTTGCTTCCCGGCACTGTTGGGGACCCTGGCAGCATTTTCCGACAATCTCTGTGACATGGGTGCTGTGAAGAAATATGAGATTCTTGGCTACTTCTTTCTTGATGAAAGATTTTGCAATTGTTTGCCCTTAAGATTTTTAAAAGTTATCTCCAGGAGGATCCTCTAGACATAGCCTTAAGATTTTTTTTATTTGTTTGTTTTTTTGGGCCACACCCAGCGATGCTCAGGAGTTTCTCCTGGCTGTGCACTCAGGAATTACTCCTGCCATTGCACGGGGGACCATATGGGATGCCAGGGATCGAGCCCAGGCCGGCATGGGCCGGCCGCATGCAAGGCAAGCGCCCTACCCGCTGGGCTATTGCTCCAGCCCCGCCTTAAGATTTTTAAAAGTTCTCCTAATCATAAAACATTCTAGTTCTCAGCAACGATGGCCACACTGTGAAACAATTTTAACCCCAAAACGGATGCTGAAACTCTACAACTATCCAGAGACCTAGGAATGGGAAACATTTTTTGTTCTTATAACAAGCCTCTCCTGGCTTTGTTATGTTCCCACAAGAATGATGCTAGAGGGGGCCGGAGCAATAGCCCAGCGGGTAGGGCTTTTGCCTTGCATGTGGCCAGCCAATGCAGGGCCCAGGTTTGATCCCGACATCCCATATGGTCCCCGAGCACTGCCAAGAGTAATTCCTGAGTGCAGAGCCAGGAGTAACCCCTGAGCATTGCGGGTGTGACCCAAAAAAGCAAAAAAAAAAAAAAATGATGCTAGAAAACTGTGTTGTTTAATATTATTTTTCTCTATTATATCACAGAAACTCAAAAGAAACTAGTTGATAGTTTTGATATTCTATGAATCTCTTTAGCCAGATCTGATAGTTTGTTAAACATTATCTACAATTTTCACATAAGTCAGCAAGTTTCACTCAAGTTTCTATGGCTACATCTTTTCTCCAATTTCCAAAAACATTGTTCCTTGGGTTCTTTTATATTTTACTAACAATCTCTTGGAGCTCTTTACCTTTCACTTCTTGGCTCTTAATTCAACCCCCCATGTTTAGGATTTTACTGCAGCAGCACACCCCACTTCAAGAATAAACTTCAATTTCAGTTCCCTATTATTGTGTGTCAAATCTTTACAAATATGTATCATTTTAAAACAGCAATTGCTTGATTATATCTCAGACTGATTATGAGAGCTGGGTAATTGTTTAGCTCTATATCACACAACAGTTTGCTCTACCTTGAGTGTTTCACTGACCGAGGATAGCTCAGATGTCTGGAAAGCATAAGAAAATCCTAATCAGGTGAATTAATTTAAGGTTTATCATCTATTAGGAGCAGCTATTTGTTTACTAAAACAGGGGTCTTTTCTTCTACACTAGATTTTCAGAAGTCTTTTAATTTTCTGCTGCAGAAAGACTACGTATTCAAACCTTCAAGTGGGAAGAAAGGAGAGAGGGAAGTCATCTTTGCACCATGGATTCTAAACGTGTATTGTATGGAATGTCCTAGAAGCATTTTGAATATTCTAGAAACTCCTTGCATACTTGATACAGTTGAAAATAATACATAAATATGATTACTCTCTTTTCTTTTTGTGCTATTCCCAGCAGTGCAGGGCTTACTTACTCCTGGCTTAATGCTCAGGGATTACTCCAGGCAGTGCTTGGGGAACCATATGTTGGCACTGGGGATCAACTGGGGTCAATTGTGTGCAAAGCAAGTGCCTTAACCTCCGTATTATCTCTCCAGACCCCAAACTGAGTATTTTTCTTCTTACTTTATCCTCGATGTCTGAGTGACAAGGCATTTTAATTATATCTTATCTTCAATTCACTAAGCTCTGCTCTGCTTTAGTGATGACCAGGCGAGTGTTATACATTCATGTTTTCCTAACTTTTAAGTAGGGATTCTCAGTAAGGAACTATAATCCTTGCCCCTAAAAATAAGGTTTCTTAATCACGGGTGATGCAAAGGATACAATATCAGAAGAACCTGGTAAGTTTCCTTCTGATTATTTTATCTGACTATTTCTATAGCCGAGATTTATAAAATTCTTAAGCTAGTCCTCATTCAATTGACCAAGTCTATAACCTTGCTCTCAAAATCTGTATTGGGTCTTACTTTTTGGTTTATTTTGCCTCTGTCTATTTTTATGTGATTAGGGGTCTATCTTGCTCTCATTACTACAGACAGAATATGGGGATTATTTAAACATAGTGATAAAAGCACACCAGAAATCTTTCAGTAGGAAGGATTAATGTGGATTATGGGGGAGGGTGAAATCCATTTGCTTTTTTTGTAAAATAGCACAAGGAGTAGAGGAAAAATGAATCAGAATAATAAAAAAAGACATAGGGCATTATCTCAAGCAAAGTGACATGAAAAACAAACTACAAAGTAAATACTGTGCACAATTATTGACCAGAAAGGAGAGAGGCCGAGATTCGGAAAACAAATATTTTTTAATGCAGACACATATGGAGCCAGAAGGCATTTTAATGTTTTGTTTTTTGTAAATGGCATCTAAACCAAGAAAATTTAAGCTCAGAAAATTCTTCATGATTTTTTAAAACATTGATGCTGCATAAAGATGGAGATTGTCATGTTAAATAAAGATTCCTTTTCCGGCAATGATCTCAGCAGAATGTCCCTGCAGCGGTGAGGAAACTGAGGCTCAGGACCTTCCACTCTTAGGTTTTTATTTCTGCTTATGAAACTAACATACACTAGTCCATTGCCACAGAAAAGCACAATAGTATGACCTATTTAAGAGTTTATATGGTCAAGTCACCTAAACTCTGGTGCATAGTAAACAACTTATAATAGTCTAATTATTGCACAGAGTAGAGTAGCTTTTAATTTTCATCACAAAGACCTGAGACCACAGAGTATATATGAATCTGTCACGTATATGTGTGTATATATAAACATATGCATATATATATTAATAATTATATCTCTTCATTGAAGGAAAAGAACCACCGGAGACCAGTAATCCAAAGAATGTCTCAATTTGCTTATTGACCCAACTGTACAGAACATATCCTCAGCTGCCCAGATCATTGTATTGTACTGTCTCCTATGAGGATATGAAACCCTTAGTCTTGAAGTGTCCTTACTGGAGGACACATCACTGTGTATTCACTCCATGAACTGCAGAGAGAAGGTGAGACCAATAAGAAAAGCCAGTTTCTTTACAGAATTTCTTTACAGGAGAGATTTCTACTTTATCGTGGACCCAACAATATGGTCCTATTCCAGAATGAGCCCTGTGGTGTTAGAGGGCAGGGCCTCCAGCTGAGAACACCAACACAGGACATGAATGCTGAAGGGAAGGAGGAATTGGAAGTTCAGTGAACTTTACCGGGGCAGGGAAAGGACAGAGACGGGAGATGTACCTTCGAGGGAAGAGCATGGCAGTGGACACATTTAATGGCTTTGCTGTCACTATAAATGAAACAGCAGAATCAGTGGCCACAAGATTGCTTTACTGAACCTTCTTTTCAAATCACTACTCTGAATTTGAAGTATTTGGTTATTATGAGATATATGAATCTTTGTTCTAAAATAAGACAATGGCAATTTCATCAAAACTCGCTATAGAATTTATAAGAAGCTTTTACATTTTTTTTAATGTTTGAAAGCATTTAACACATAAAAAATCTTTGTGAAAGTGACAAATAATAAACTCCTGTTATATAAACTAACCTCATTCAACACTATTTGATTTTCTAGAAACTTAGGACTATAATTTCTGACTACAAATATTTCTACTCACAGAAATACGCTCTTTATTCTAGTTCTAGTAGGAAAGGGACCATACCTACCCTGGAGAATTTTAAATTGTCTACATTTTAATTTTCTATCTTGAGAGAGAAGAAAAAAAGTCATGCTCCATTGTTGAATAGCACAGCTATTTTATGAAAGAAAAAAAATGTTTGTCAAATGTCCAAAGATGGCAATTTTCTTAATTCTTATGTTAGTCAGAATGTTGTTTTTCAAAAATTAAAACTTTCTGAAAAGTTTCTGAAATTAAATCCAAAGATCATTCTATATTACATATGTGGAATTAAAAAACTTTGATATGAGAGCATGAAAATAAAGCTGGAAGTTGCCAAAGGATATTCTGAAATAAAAGACACGGGATACACAAAGTATGTACTTTGTATTTGTGCTGATAGAAGTACCTTTTTAGCGTGGGATCCAAGAGTGTCTGTCAAAGTTGATGGGAGGTTCTGAGAAGAGGAAAATTTTTCCTACATGGTGTTCTGTGCATATATAATTCTTCCAGCACTTTCAAGTGTGATTACATCTTTTATCTCCCTTTATCCTCATCATTTCTAAAATACGTAAGGTAGGTTTTATTTCTAATGTGTAGATGAAGAAATGGGAGCCGAAAGAATTGTAAAATTAAGTTCAAGGTCAATAGTAAACTTATAACAAAATATACATCGGGTTGTTTGGGAGCTCAGATTTCATGTTCTTCCACATTGTTGTATTTGTTCCCTTTGTTTTCAGGAGATGGTGTGAGCACTGGATGTGCCAAGTGAAATAGGCCCAAATGTTTGTGTTGTACCATGGTCACCAGTGGCAGCACAAGGCAAAAAATAAAACCAACACACATGAATGGGCACAGAGGGCATACATGGTGAGAAAAGAATATAAATGGGACTTTTCCACAGGGGGAAAAACGTGCTGTTAAGAAAATAGAAAGACAGACTATTGACTCAGAGAAAAAAAGTTGGCAAAATTCAGGGGCTTAGTAATAGTATGGCAGGTAGGGTGTTTGCATTGCACGTGGCCAACCCAGGTATAATTCCCCAGAACCCCATAAGCTCCCGCATGCCAGAAGTGATCCCTATTCAGGAGTAAACCCTGAGCTCTGCTGGGTGTGGTCCCCCAAACAAAAAAGGTGGGATTTATATGCAGATTTATATAAAGTTCTCTGCAACTATTAGGAAACTATATAATACAATTAAACTTGGAGAAATATTTGTACAGAAACATCTCCCCCAAAATATGCATGTTAAATAAACCCAAATGCATTGATTATCTTTATTACACCTGGAAAATACCACTAGCATATGGATATGTGAAGTGACTGAAATTCACACATACTTCTGGTCAGAATACAAGCTACAACTATATGGCTATTTCCAGTAAGTTACTGTACAACTCAGAATCAATAGAATATATCAAGAGAAATGAAAATGTATGATCACACCAAAATGTATATCTGGATGTTTAAAATGGTTTTATACAAGTGCTCTAAACTGGAAAAATGTCAAATGCATCTCCAGTAATAAATGGATAAATAAATGCTGGCACATCCATGTAAATAAACACCATTCTTCCATAAAAAGGAATGAAGAATGGAGACACGTGTGCCCAGAATGAGTCTCACATGCGTACTGCTGAATGAAAGTAGTCAGACTCAAAAGGCTGTGTTCTGTATCAATCTCTTACATGATATTCTGGGAAAATGGCAAATCTGTATTTGTCAGAGGCTGAAGATAGGAGGAGAAGTTGACTGCCAAAGAGTTTGGGATAATTTGAAGGCGACTGAAAGATTCTGCATCTAAACTCTGCTCACTGATCTATTACTTTTAACTTGATATGTTAGAACTGCCTATCCAAATTGGCCATGATCTATATAAATTGTGTCACCTTAAAATGAGAGTTTCAATTCATGACGTCTAGTTGAAACCAAAAGTCATGATATACAGTTAATATCAAACGAAAAAATCTGCCAGAAAATAAAAAAATAAAATTTCTAGAGCATCTTATATTTGACAGAAAAAAAGTATTTGAAATTGCTGTCTTTGAAAAATAAAAATTAGAAGATACCTGATAGTATAGTTACTTATTTTTGACTTAAAATAAATTACATATTGGAGCAGAGAACTCAGTGGACTGAGGTTCTATAAGACCTGGCTTGATCCTTGGCACTGCGTCGTACCCCTAAGTACAAACGACAGTACCCACTGGGCACCGAGACTGCAGTAGCTCCCAAGAACTGTGGAATATGATCCCAAACACCTCTCTAAAAAAACCCAGGCAAAACCCGCACATCAGTGATAGCTTAGCAATAAAATAATAACAGCAATAAAATAATCATAAATAATCTAACTACTGATTCAGTATAATTTTTAAATGACATAATTAACCGAAAAAGACTTTTGCTTGCTAATTTCTTTTTTCTGTATAGGAATTATCTGAATAATCAAAATCCCAGGAAGTAAATTCCAAAGTCTTCACTCAATTACAAAATTACGATAAATAAAGGGCAGAAGCCTTTTTTTTTTCCTTTTTGGGTCACACCCGGCAATGCTCAGGAATTACTCCTGGCAGTGCTCAGGGGACCGATGGGGTGCTGGGAATTGAACCCGGGCCGGCAGTGCTCAGGGGACCGATGGAATGCTGGGAATCAAACCCGGGCCGGCACAGACAAGCCGCGTGCAAGGCAAACACACTACCCGCTGGACTATCGCTCCACCCCTGGGCAGAAACCTTTTATTTCTGGGTCACTCTTGAAAAAGTGTTGAAGTTTTCTGAGCCCTTGGGTACCACGCCAGGTTTAGGTTTTAGACTTGGATGCGATATTTTCCTTATTTGCCTTAAGTAGTTAATCGTTAAGTATTTGACAAAGCGTCAACAACGGTAGATTTACCTCTAGACCTTGTCAGTCTTTTCCGTGTTTTAACTTCAGTAACTGTCACGATCCAGTTGTTCTGATGAAAAAAGTGTGATCTTGTCGCGGGGTCTCTTTTCCTGTCTTGGTCTTTGATGCAATCTTGGCTGACTTGTTGAAAATGCCAAGAAAGCAAGTTTAGCAAACACAGCGTGCTTTCCCACCTGGTAATGAAACACTTCTCTACATTTGGGCAGGCAGATTTTTAAAATGCATATGGGGAACTCCAAGAAGTACAAATGTAAGTGCCTTGAAAATGAATGTGCAAATCTTCTAAAACAGTAAACAAAGAATAATAGTTCTTGGTCCTGCAGGCAATGCAATGAAAGTAGTGAAACTTTTTTTTTTTTATGAAATGGCTTTTAAATGTCTAAAATTATTTGAGCTAGCGAAATGGAAGTACATCATAAGATCCTAAAACTACACATTCTGATTAAATAAGGTCCCATTTAAGAATGTATCCAAAGGAAATAATTTGGTTGGAACCAAATGATACCTGACCCATATATCATCTCAGAATGAGCGAAAAGATCATTAAAATAGAAAGCTAATTAAATGTACACCATTAGGGGAATTGGGGGGAAATGCAAAAAGCTTTGTGGAGTACTTACTATGGGGACTCTGGGGTGGCATGAGAATTATATTGAAGCCCATGTCCTCACCTATGGATGACCACCCCCTACCTCCCCCCCCCCATATTGCTAAGCACTTTAAAAATTATGTGCTTTGCTTATTTTCTTCATAATCTGTCTCCTTTAACTAGAACAAAACGAACAAAAACCAGCTCCCATGAGTGCAGATACTTTTGTGTTTTCTTTTCTATTATGTTTCTTTTCCCTGTGCCTATAGCAGTTCCTGGCCAATAATGGACACGAAATAAATATTCATTAAAAAACAACAAAGAATGAAGAGATCCTCAGGAAGGACTTTTTTCAGTGGCCTGGTTTTGATTCTGTTTCTGCTTAGGCTTTATGTTCAGCCATTTGTCCATACATTGATTGAATCAATATCTTCTAAATCCTACTCTGAGCCAGACATCATAATGGATGTGCCTTAGCCAGGCATGGTCCTGGCAGTGGTCTGGAGCTCAGAGTCTGATGGACGTGATGGCCACGTGGTGGCCAGAGGAGCAGTCATCTCTAGAAAGAGGCAAGGGGATGGCAGGCTGCTGAAGGGCCATCTACCATGAGGACTCACCATCATTAGGGATTGACCAGTGTGCTTTGAAGAGGACATTCTGTCTCCCAAAGCTCTAAGAGACCCAAAGGAATTTGTGACGATGAAGGCTCCAGCTCAGACAGATACACACAAGCACAGGGCCAGTCACCCTGAGGACAGGAGGAAAGCTAGAGGCGTGGTGCTTGAAGCACGACTAGGACAAGGAAGCACAGCACACAGTAAGGACATGGGGTGAGTCTGGGTGACAGCAAGCAGCCGACAACATCTAGATTTCATCAGGGAAGTTCTATGATCTGTTTTGAAGTCCGAAGGAATGACAGAGGCTCTAGACCAAGCTTGCAAGTCTGAGGCAGCTGGTCCTGGAGAGAAACACAGGCAGCGGCTGGTGGCTCCAAGTTCTAGGTCTCGTCCCTGTTCTGCATCCAGCCTCCCAACAAGAAAAGAGATCTCCATTTTGTTTCTCATGGAGTAGGTCTAAGGATGTTTGCAGGGATTGCAGTGCTAGTATAGTGGGGAGGGCACTTGTTTGTATACAGCTGACCTGAGTTTGATCCCTGGAACCCCATGTGGTCCCCCAAGCCTGCATGAAGTGATCCCTGAGAGCAGAGCCAGGTGCAAGCCCTGAGCACAGCTGGTGTGGCCCCAAAACCAAAACCAAAAAAATACCTGCAAAGTGTTGTCGGTGTGTTTGGTATTCTTGACCTGGTCTGGGAAAAGTTTGTATTCAAATGAAGTAAAGTTAGTATTTTTTTCATTACTCATCTGCAAGGTGAGAGATAGACTCAGTCTTACCTGCATCTCTCTGAAATGAATATAGATATCTAATTCCAACACCTACCTGCCGTTCTTTTGATCAGCTTTCTTGAACTTGAAGACAGGAACCATTACTGAACTGTTTTAGTCGATTTTACCAGAGACATTAATTTGGTAGTGAAATAGAGTTGGTGGTTATGGAATTATGAGGAAGTTAATGTTTGCAAAGTTTATCCTGCTGTCCTGCCAACAGGCCGGGCTCTGGCTGCAGGCCCTAGAGAGGGCAGTTTCCCGTGGGGTGCCCTAAACTCACAGGGGCGATGCAGGTTGTGGGCTCCCAGCTCGGTTTCTAATCAATTTCTTGCCTGCTGTGGTGTGGGGTCCAGCCTTTCAATTATTCAAGAATTGGAAAATATTTGTTGCCTGGCGCAGGGTTTCGCTATTATTCATCAGAATAAAACCCTGCCAGGCAGGCAAAACTCCACATCCTGGACCACTGGGTTTTGCAAATGCGGCCACCTGCCTTGTGGACAGAGGATCGCTTGCTCAGGAAAGGTGTCTGGTTCAAACAGCGTCTAAAGTGCATAGGGAAAATGGAAAGAAAAAAAAGACAAACAGAGATGAATCGGGAACATCCTGGTTTTGTCTTCTATTTGTCCAGCTAGAAAACTAGAGCGTACTGAAATAACAGAAACCTCGGCTGTGCGGGTTGGGAGCAGGCAGTTTGCACGGAGGCAACTCTAGGCCAAGTGAGTTGCAGCCATATTTGGCTGCAGGCCTGTCCATGTTTTTGGAACATCGTCTCCCTTTCTTTGGGCCGTTGTCTCCTCACCTGGGGCATGAGGAAGGTGGATTCATACCATCTCCAAGGTTCTTTGCTATTCTGTTTTCTGACTTCAGGGTGATTTTAAGATCTGGGCATCAGCTGTTTCTGGTCCTCTGCTCAGAATAGACCTGCTGTAGTTATAATCCTTTGTGTTCCCTGGCATTCTTTCCATCCTTTATTCTTCCTTTCTGATGAACAAATATTGAGCACTGGCAGTGTATTTGGAATGTCTTCAGAGGTTTTATGAGAGGCAGCGAAATGATGAAGGGCAAGTGGAGTACCACTTCCATCTTTGTTTTCTTGCCATGCTCTTAAGACTGGGTGAGCTCCAGAAGCTTGGGTCCATTCATTTATGTATCGATCCATGAACAAACATTTGCTGAGGGCACACTAATGAGCTAGGTAACATATAAGGGAATATCAAAGATAAATCAAGCAAATGGCCTGCCCTCAAATTCACATAGACCTTTGTTGTTGATGAGGCTGGCAATAGGTAAGCTATAATGCAGAGATAAATGAAAGGTATACACACAAGCAATGATGAGAACACAGAGGAATGATGCCATTGAATATTGACCAAAGAGCTAAGGGGATATCACAGGAGGTTGGCATCTGAGCTCAAGTTACTTATAAAGAGTTGCACTATTTAATTTAGATTTTTAAGGTGTATTATATACAGGATATATTTGTGCTGATGTTTATCATGTATATTAGAATTCAGGACAATGAATAAAGAAAAGATAGGATATGATCAGGTATAATGTAACACAAATAAAAGTAAGAAAAAATATAGGCTTATATTATATTTTTGATGTCTTTTCTTTCAGTTTTTAAATAATATTTTGATGAGAACACAATAGCATGTATACAACTTTGAAAGTTGTACTTTCACTTGATAATATATCAATGATCTTTTAACACAAAAAATTCTTCCTTTTTTTTCATCAAAGAGCTTTATATCATATTTCCTTGTATAGATGTCCTATTATTCTTTTCACTAATGCCCTATTGACAGATTTGGGTTATTTAAGTTTTTCAGCATTATCAACAACATTGAAAATAACATGCTTTTCCATGGGACAAATTCTTAGAAGTTGGGTATCTAGGTCAAAGATGTTTTAAATATTGACGCACATCACAAAATTGTGCTTTAGTTTTAAGGCAGGATTATATTTGCACATGTGCATATACATACTCACTTGTGCAAATATATTGTCTTTAGCTAATATGGAGATTATATACAGTTATTTTATGATTAAGGGTTTTAATAGTTCAGCCAAAGCAAACCACCGTCTCTATACGCATGATCGTGCTCACTTCAGGAAAAATAATTTTAAAAATGACGCATTTTATCTGTCATCCTGGTATTTGAAAGTAGAAGGAGAAATATATAAAGGAGACACGTCAGCTCTTCATTTTAGCCTTGCTGAAAGTCAGTCATCCTGTGTCATCTATAAGAAGCTATGATAACCATAAATGAAATAAGGCTTTTGTAAATATGAATCTACAGGGAGAAGCTGTTGATGTTTATTAGCAGGGTCACCATGCTTGAGCTGCAGCCGTTGGCCACATTGTCCTGTAGACCTGTAGACCAGCTGCTACTGCTGACTTTTCCTAGATACAGACCCTAAGTTTTGATTGCCTATGATTCTTCTATTCCCCTTGTCTTAAAGTCATTGATAGCGTGTCTTCTCATTCTCAAGAGCAGATACTTAACAACAACAAAAAAATCTCAAGGTAACTTGTTGTAGATTACAACTGTATCTAAAGTGCATCTGAATGATAAGACTGTGAATGGCTCTCTGACTCCTTACACTTAAGTTGAGGTATCTCTAACTTCCAAAAGACATGCCTGCCCTATCAAGAAACAGTGTGTCTGGTCATTTCACTTATTCAAATAATGGCTGAGGTTTAAGGAAAAGGCAAAAAAAAAAAATACCCATGCTGTAACCATTCCTGGATCCTGTAAGAATATTCTTGCCCTTGTATCTAGGAAGACTTCTTATTCAAAGGCCATCTGTTCTTCATTTCCCCACAATGCCCTCCCCAATCCCAGTTTCTGTCACTGTAGTATCTTATTTCCACCTCACTGCTCATTAAAAGGATAGGTTAGGAGGAAGAAGAAAACTTTTAAGAAATGTATACTAAGAACAAGATAAGCATGGGAGAGAAGGAGCAGAGTCAGAGCTAATGCAAACTTCAAAAGCTGTCAGAGCTGGAGCAAATAGCTCAGCTACCTTACAGACCCAGGGAAGCCATGGTAGAGAGGGCAGTAAGTCCAGAACAATGACCTTGAATTATCAAGAGTATCCTTCATTGCATCTGGTAGGCTGCAGTTAAGGGGGTAGGGTAGCATAAAACATTTTAGACGAGCTCTCTTCCAAAATATTTCATAGAGCTTAAATTAGACTTAGAGAGGTAGGTCTTCCGCAGGCCGAGCACCTTGATTATGTGAAATGATTTAACCTTCCAAGCGTCCAGGGCAGCTAAGAATTTAATATGTAAGAAAAAAGGCATTTAAGTCATCTTTCCTGTCTGCAATGACTCCCAATTCTTGTTGATAATATAAGTTTTCACCCTTCCAGGATATCTTTGCATTTTAATAAGGGATTTTAAAAGACCAAAATGCCTTTTAATCCCAAGGGAGTTAAGTTCCAATAATATAATTCTAGACACTGAGAGTGCAGGAGGAAAGTTTTAAGGACCAATGGATTTGTCTTATTAGCTATGCAGAGTGTTGGCATTTATTTGAAGGAAGTCAGTCTTGTGAAAGAGTGGTCTCACTGATTCATATCCATTGGGTTCAAAATATTCCCACCTCTGAGGGAACCTCTGGTCCTGAATCATGCCTACAGACAAAGATCTGAGCGAGTCAAACATGCTCTTGACCATAAAGAATGCTAAGAAAACTTCAGAGAAAGTGAGGGTGCTACTCAGACCTAATAGCTAATGAAGCGATGGGTCATTTCAGTCAGTGACTGGTGGTTTGGGCTCTCAGAGTCAAAACTCTTGAAGTAAACTCTTGAAGTTCTGAGAATTCTGGCTGAAGAACTAGCAGGTTAATTTAGTCCATGGCGATGTTTGAAGTGTAATGAAAATTCACCCTGGAAAATGCATGTTTTTGAAGCCTGTGCTTGAGGACACACAACCTAGAGATAGGGGAAACAGAGTAATAGTCAAAACCACTTCCGCTGTGTTGTCACTCTATTGCCTAGTGTTCATAAGAAGCTCTGGCCCTTCTCTGTACAATAGCAGATGAAAGATACACCTCTTAAAGGGTCGATCTAACTTTGACCCAGACCTCTGACTCAGCAGAGGATCTCTGGGGTTTGCACAACTCCTTTACTTGCTCAGCTATGATGCATTTCTACATGTTGCTCCCAACAGCAATTCAGCCCAAACTTCACTGATGTAATCTTACTGCTTTCTAATACTGGCCCTAGTCCAGTGGTTATATTTTTTTCTGGGAGGTAGAACAGACCCAGTTGGATATCTGTTCAGTCTTGCTGGTGTTTCTGTTCCTGTGTTGCTTGCTTCTCCTTTCTGCTGAACAGAAAGACCCAGCAAATTCAGAAGGTACAAAATCATCCCAGCCACAGACTAAGGCTCAGAGCAGCTACTTGCAGTAGGTGATCTCAAAGGTAGATGGGCATAGACTTTATCCCAAATAGTGTCCATTTTCTGTGGTTAATGGCTATATAGTACCATAATTAAAGCCAGTTCCTCTGCACCCTATACATGAAGACCAATAGCCACATCAGCCCCTCTAAAGTGTGGAAGGAAGATGGCAGAGAGGAGAATTTCCATAAACTCATGGGGGGCCCAGGGCATTTCCAGAGTTAGATGATTCTAGCACAAAAGGGGCACAGACCCACAAAATCACATGTTACTTCCAGATCCCAGGTGGTTGGCCCTGGCAGGTTTGGTTCCTTTATCTCATGTGCTTGGGGTCCTGACATTATTACCATTGAAATTCCTATCTATTGCTCTAATCTTGAAAAGCCAACCTTCCGTTATTTTAATTTTTCCTTCTTTCGAATTTCAGATTCTGTAAATAGCAACAAGGATGCTCAGGAAATAAAGGGAGAGAGGCTGCCTCAGAGTGAAGACTTCAGAAACAGATTTTGATATTTTCCAGAAAGATATTAACCTCTATCCATCCGGGCCTGGAATCTTAGGCAAGAGAATCTTAGGATAGGCCAAGCAGGATGAGGTATCGCACCCCAGCTTGGATGGGGAACAGAAAGTGTGATTATTTAGGGAGAAATCAGACTGAGACTTGAAGACCTGGTGGTGGGAGGGAATAATCCCAGGCTTAGTGTACCTATATATGTGCATTATCTCTCTCCGTCTCTCTGTCTCTCTGTCTCTGTCTTTCTCTGTCTCTCTCTGTTTCTTTGTCCCCCCTCTATCTGTCTTTCTCTCTTCCCTCCACACACATGCACCCATGCTTGAATAAAACGTGCTTCAGTAAAATACATTCCCAGGAGAGGAAGAAGGTTGAAGTTAAAGAAAAGTTCAAAATTTCGGCTGGGAGACTGAAGTTAGAAACCAACACATTTGGTTTCCTCTTACCCCTACAGTTGCGGTGCTGCCCGGGCTGATCACAACCTGTGATCAAAGAGTTTTCACTCTCCCGTTGTTTTCACATCTACCTGTCTTTCTTAAGGTGGAGCCTGGGTGGTCTACCCCTCTGTGCGACTCATTTCTACAGCATCCACACTTTCCAATAAGCTCTTACTCTATTAGATTGCTTCCTGGAAGAGCCAAATATTAAAAATCACCGGTCAGTCAGTTCTTTATTCTGTTAGTCACCAAACTGATTTTTTAAGCTCAGAACCAATAAAGCTGTGATGGCAAAGAACGGATATAGATTTCTCGTTCACACACACTCATATATAATAATAATAAAACTTTATTAAACAAGAGACATGTTGTTTCAGGGAATTTTTCTTTCTCTTCTCCAGTGCCCTGAGGCTAAAATATACAATCTTATTAACTTCCTGGAAGAAATACTCCATTCCCTTGGCGCAAAGGCCGGGCATTCATCATCTTGGAGCTGGAAAATGAGACAAGCTCTTGACAAGAAGGTACGTGGGTCACTCTTCTGTCCTGGGAAATCTCAGGGAGCGCATCTGATTAGAAGATTTCTGAAGAATTGGTGGAGCGAGTCTAAGAAGCTCTCTGGAATGAATGTTGTTGGGTATTTCAGGCCATGCAAAAAAGGAGAAAGGGTTTAAGAGTTGTTTGGGCACACTGGTACAGGCTGGATTTGGGGGACAAAGGAAGAGCAGCTGGGTTCACTGTCCACAGGGCAGGCTTTGACCAGGCTGTTACTTATCCAGCCTCCCACAGAGCAGGGCATTGGGCCCCTGTTTCCCAACATCCTAGGACAAGGAGAGGCGGACAGAGGACAAGGACCCTCTGACCTTGGGTGTGTTAGGTACAGAGTATATGTTAGTTACTCAGTGCAGAGGGTCTCCAGGCAGCCAGCTGTTTACAATGAGGTACTGAAGGAGGGGGTTCTGAGGGGTCATTGTCTGAGGGCATCGTAGGCTCCCAGGCTCTGTCTGCACTTCTCTCCCCTTCAAGGCAGAAAGAGCGCTCTGATTGCAGTGACTCCATCCACACAGCTCCTCACAGTGGTGCTAGTATTTAGGGTGAACTGAAGGAACTGGGGGAATTCCTCCAAAATTCTTTTTTAATTAATTTTGCTTCTAATTCGTGGGCTATCCTCAGCAGTACCCAGAGCTCACTCCTGACTCTGCACTCGGAGATTACCTTCCAGGATAGAACTCAGGTTAGCCACCTGCAAGGCAGATACCAACATGCTGTACTCTCCAGTTCCCTCCAAAATTTTTATGTGAAGACTCTAAACTTGGTAATTTAGAGTCTGGTACTGATTAAATATATCTCAGTCCAAGATTTTCTCAGTAAATTTTATAGAGTGGAAATAGGGGTAATAGTTGCCACCACTGAAGTTTGTATAATGACAAGACAATGATAAGTAGGTTATTACCAAAGCTCCCTCATTAAGCCTTGTATGACTGTATTTGGAGATGGGGCTTCTGAGATGACCGCTGGAGTTAAATGATGTCAAAAAAGCTAAAGTCTCCAGGCATTTGGACTGGGCTCCTTACAAGAATATCCAATGGAGATCTCATTATTCCTGTGAAGGTTAGCATGGATGCTAAGGGAAGGGCATCTGAGGATCCAAGAGTAGGCACTGTGAGCGACTCCACAAGAAAGGCCTCTCAGAGGTGAGCCTGATGCTACCTGCATCTTGGGGTTTCCAGCTTCCAGAAATCTAAGCAAATAGAATTCTGTGGTTGCAGTTACCATCCTCTGAAAGTTCGTTCCAGCAGCCCCACGGGGCAGTATAGGGTTGGTATTCTCTATCTCTACTGAGTCAGGTTGAGTCCCAGACACAGGCGTGCAGACCCCTGAGTCCAGTTTCATACGGGGAGTGGTCTCTCTTCTTGAGTTTTAGCAAAATGAATCAGCCATGGCCCTTCAAACACCAAGAATCTATGCTTTATTCTCTACCAAAATCTTAAAACAAGGCATGTAACTCATTAGCTGGGGTCTTTCTGGAAGCTGGAAAAGCATCCAGTGACCTCTGATGGCCACTATAAGTTATGAGACTCAAATGCCAGGAACAACATGCAGAGACTGAGCATCAATAATATTTTACTGGGAATTTTTTAAAATACAAGATTTTAAAAAATTTAGCTCCATATAAAAGGAGCAACAGTGAGCTAATTATAAATGAACATATATAGAGAGATTTCACATATCTTTCAGTTTCAGATTCTATATTCTAGTTACTGTTCAGCGAATCCAAATGAGGTGACTGTCAAATTCGTATGGTGTTCAGCAGGCGTTGTCTAGATATTTACACTATGTATGAAACACTTCTAACACACAGCTGCAGAGCATTGCCCACATTCCCCTCCTGCCCACCATTAGTGGAGTTAATTTGCTGAATTCTCTCCAAATCTCTCTGCCTTCCACTCAGACACTATATCAAGCTCCAGCTTTGGCCCTTAGGCACCATGTCCACCCTTTAGCTCTCCCCTGCAGTTTCTTCTCTGAAGGTTGCCTAAGCAATTACTTTGCACTCAACTTTGTGCTTTGGCTGGTTTTTGACATAGTGATTTCCAAGCATATTTCTGACCTGCGAGATGCATGGGAACCCGAACAGAGGCGTCCTTTGAACACTTAGTTATGTTTCCTCCAGGAAGCCTTTCTGATTGCATAGGCACCACCTTGGGTTTAGCAAATTCCACTAATGCTCTTCCCAACCGCAAAGCTAGGCTGTATTTCCTTTCTTTCCTCTCACGATCTATTCATTCATTCGGAAGGTATGTATGTGTCAATAGACTCTGGACAAGAATACTATGTTGCCTCCAAATTTGGTTCCAAATGATTTGCTTTACCTTGTCTGTGGAAGACCAGTATAAAAAACTAAGACCTGGGATATGGTGGGACCCATTATATTTAATAAGTCTTTAGTCCTAAGAAGTGGCAGAGACCACTACAATCCTCTGGAGACAGTGAGAATGGGAAATAATCTGCACTGTACTAAAACATTTACTGCTCCAACTATTAGCCTATGAAGACTAATACCGATGGCTTCCACCTATGGGCTCCCAAACTGAAGATGAGAGTTGTTGAATATCTACCTAATCAGGCTCTGCCGGGACTGCTTGAAACAAAAAAGACAACTGTGTCATTTCCTCGCACAATGAACACAAACCAGGTCTTTCTGACCTCATAGGATTTGTTCCTAATAGGGTTCATGAGCCTCTCTGGGCTGTGGTGGTGACCATCAAGTGCTGAGCTACAAGGTACCCAGCAACCCAACTTGTAATATTCCTATCTGGTGGAAACTTTTCGAACTGCTCTTGGGCATCTGTGCTACAGTAAATGAATCCTGGCATGGCCCCATCTCATTCTTCCAAATGTCTGTCCCCCTGCTTCAATGTGAAGCAACCTTTGAGCTGTGTCTTGGATATTCTCCTGGAGTCATATACGGGCTGAAGTGAGCAAGCTGAGAGGGTATAGGCTTGGAGAATGGTTCTGTGGCATTTCGTAAAATCTCCTGAGAGGGCTAGAGCTAACCGAGGTCTTAGAGAGTTGGTGTGACAGCAGACTAGGTTATAACCCAGAAGCATAGGGAGACAGAAAGGCAAAAGAGCCCCCCAGGGCCCGAGGGCTAATGGTTCAGGATTTCTGAGATGTTCTTCTCTTATTTAATTGGGAGGTTCACAGAGAGAAAGATTTAGAGAATTCTCAATTATTCCCTTGCTCAGCTGTCTTCCCAGCCTGGGCTTTGGCAGCACTTGCTCTGGTATAAATCACATTCCATCAACGTAACTGCAAGGCTTGGGGGATCATTTTGGAATACTAGGATGTTAATGCATCAGGTTTTGTTCCAAGCAGTGAGCCTACCTCCTGGGATTTGGGAATCTCTCTTTGAAATCTGGATAGCGCTAATGAGCTAGTTAGAGCTCCTGACCCCCTAGACTCAGTCCCTTGTGCCCGGGCTGCTCTGAGCATTGGAATCAGCCTACTGTGCTGGTCCTACAGCCAGCCCTGGGTCTGATGTAGCCTCTGGCTTTCCGTGTAACTGGTTCCACCTGGGGGCATTCTAACTGAAATATTTTTTTCTTTCTTTTATCTACAGTACTAAGTGCTTTGTGCGTACAGGCTCTGAATAGATGATGATGGCTGGCATTTTGGTTTTTGTTTTGTTTTGGGGCCATACCCAGTGATGCTCGGGGGTTAACTTTGGCTCTGCTCTGAGGCATTACTCCTAATATTGCTCAGGAGACAATATGGGATGCCTGGGGAAGAATCTAACCCAGGTCAGCCACAGGTAAGACAAGCACCCAACTCTCTGACCATTGTTCTGACCACAGATGATGACTGCTATGAGGGTATTTGCACAACTGTTTCCTAAATGGTATGGCCCAGAGCTGTCCTATATGTCTTTGCCAAAGCAAATTTATGTGGGAAGGTGAATGGGTGAAGGAGATGATCCTTGAAGGGCAGGTGAATAATGAAGACACACATTGGCGGTTACATATTATTTGGCCTTTTATCTAGACCTGTCTCTCAATGATCCTCTCTTAAATTTTCTTGTTTTAAACAACTTCATATGTTATTCGGTGTAAAGGTGTTTATATGTATATGCCATATATTCTTATTCATGCCTATTTTCTAGTAAAAACATGGCTAATAGAGAAGGCAGGAAAGAAGTCTAAGGTCACCGAACTAATGAATGGAGGTGATGGGAACCACTCACTTATCTGTTCTCTAGATTGGCGCATTTTAGCTCATCTTCTGTTTTCCTTTTTTTTGTCCCTTAGAGTGAGGGTCTATTGTTTACAGTAATCCATGTATTGTAGGGGGTAAAATTTCACACATCCTCAAAATGTATGTGACCATGTTGTGCCCATCACACAAGTATTGACATCCCTCCAACACTGCCCATTGGACCCCTTCCTTTCCAGCCCTCTCCCCTCTCCTTGGTATCCTCAATTCCGCTGACAGTCTGTGGGATGTTTTTATTGGATTTCATCTATTCCTTTGCTTTGTTTCTTTATATTCCAGATGTGAGTGATAGTATTTGGTGTTTGTCTTTCTCCTTCTACCTTATTTCTTTTAGCATGACTCTTTCTAGCTCCATCCATATTGTAGTAAAAGGTAAGATTTCATCTTTTCTTATAGTTGAGTAGAATTGCATTGTATGTAATACATATTAAACTTTCTTTCCCCACTCATCTGTTATTGGGAACTTGAGTTATTCCACATTTGGCTATCATAAATAGCACATCTCTAAAGACTAACTTTTGGCTTTATTTTGTACTTAATCCTGGCTCTGTGCTCAGGGATTATGCCTTGTGGCACTCAGGCAGCCATATGTAATGCTGGGAATGGAACCCAGCTTTGTTATGTGCAAGGCAAGTGCCCCACTTGCTATTGTCTATAAAATGCCTTCCTGAATATTCTGCTATTCTGCGTTATGATGCAGTTAACGGGCCCTGAATTCCAATTACAGAGTGATTCAGAGCATGGTATTTGGCACTAAACTGTATAAACATAGTTCAGAACCCCAACCTGCTACTTACTAGCTTTATGACCTTGGATAAGCTACTTAACTTCCAGGAGCTAAGTTTTCTTATCTGTAAAATGGAGATAAATGCTGCATACAATTCACTGGGCTGCTGAGAGGATTAATTGAATGAGCTCATCCCAAATTCCTAGTAGATTGCTGGGCTAATTCTGTGTGTTATGTACACTTTTGATTATGATTGTATCTATTATTATTATTATTATTATTATTATTATTACCTTTTTTTCAAATTCTCTCATTGATGTTGTATCACATTTATTATCAACTCCCCTTGAAGACAAAGATTAGTTGGCGTATTTATTTATTCTCTCATGCTTAGATTAGTATCCTGCAGATAGCAAGCATTCATGTAAAGGCAATAACTAATTAATGAGTTGAAACTACCTAATATTGTAGCTCCATCCAGAAGAATTCAAATTCTCTCTCTCAATTGCATATAAATATGCCATAGGTCTTCATCAATTTTTTGAATGGTACATCTTTGGGGAAATTGAATCTGTCATCCTTCTAAAGAAAACCTACTCCTAAATATATTAACAGCTGCATTCATTAAAGGGAGAATGGTCAGTTAAAACAGGGCAACAATTTAATGGGGTTTATCCCCTGGGATGAGCCCAGAGCCGTGGCAGAGCCTGGCAAGTTACCTGTGGTGTATTTGATATGCCCAAAACAGTAACAATAATGCACCTCATTCCCAACAAATGGAAACGTTATTTGGCACCTGCTCGAGAAAATCAATAAACAATAGGAAGACAAGTGACAAGTGACAAGTGAATGTCAATAGTATGTAGAGAGGCACTGGTTCCATAGAATTGAGTGTTTTGATGCCACCTCCTTAGCCTTTTCTTTCTTTCACTTCTGAGGGGTTATGTTTATTTGGGATGAAGATTCTGCAGATAGACCAAGCCAGGCAATTGAGAAGGCATTTGAAGATGATGTCTTATTATCATTTGAAGTGCACAGTGAAGAACCACTTAGAAAACATTTCTATTATTTGACTATTTAGGTTCATTGGCTTGAGATTATCTAAATAAAATTATTCTGAACTCACTAGGACTCCATGAGAATTGGGGAAAAACTGAAAGGCTCTAGGTTCTGGGATAGCCATAGGCTGCTCTCATAGAAATAGGAACATGAGTTTAATTCCAGGAGCGCTGCAGGCTCAGGTAAGTGGGCTTGCCTAACTCAACAGAAAGGCCCTTCCTTCACCCCTACCCCTCAAAACACACTGCAGTCTTTTCTGGGCAACTTCATATTGTATTATTATTGGTGCTTTAGGAAGTCAATCTTTTAGAAAGAGGTAGACATAACATTTTTTGGACAGCAGAACCTGCTTCTCTTATAGCAGAAAGAACAGAACTATAGAAAGTTAAAACAATACAGTTATTCCTTGACATCACTGTAAGGGTTACATTCCATCTTAAGTTGGCAGTGTGACTCATCAATGCAGTTTATAACCCTCTCTAACATTATCTTAACCACGTTCATCTTAAATGTGCTCAGAGTCCGCCTATCATTGCAGCATTGTTTTGAGTGCCTTTTCAAAAATAATTACTTTCTACTTCTTACCAGAAGCAGGAGACATAGATGGGCAGTTAGTAAGTCAGATGCGTGGCGAAAGCATAACATACTGTTCAAAATAATGCTGGGAACACATTTAAAGAACAGTAGTTGACCCTCATGATTACAAAGCTGGCTGGGAGTTGCCCTTCCTGTCACCACCCAGCACCATAAGAGGGGATCGTATAGGTACCCTCTTATGATAGAAGAAAATTCAGTATTCGTAGTATGGGTTCAACTGAATTCAATTACTTTCCCTTTGTCAGAAAGTGAGGTTATAAGTGAAACCACAGTAAGGTAGGGACTGGCTTGGTTTCCCCAGGCATTGCTCCTATAGGTCTAGAATGTCTCCTATCCCTGAGGGCCTCAGTGCAGACTCCACAGGGTCAAGATCAGAAAAATAGAGCACATGAAAGGATGCACATGAACTCTCCAGTGGCTCCGTGATGCCGCCTCCACAACCTCTTGTCGAAGTCTGTCTTACCTGCTTTTATATTGGATGATGTAATACTTTAAAACTTCTTTCTGTTTAGGGACAAGTTTGGGATGAGTTGATACATCATCTTATAATTTCCTGGTAGCCTGAGTGAACTATACATGGGAGGGCATCCCACCAATTGTTGTCCTTTTCTCAAGCCGTCTGAATTAGTCAGCCATGAAGGAGATGACAGGTTCTAAGATAGAAAAGTGGTGAGCGTTTACCTTCTCTAGAAGTGGGTTTTGGTAGCAAAGTCATAACCACTCTGTGGTCATTTTGTGGAGATTGTTGTGTGTCTAACTTGTAAGTGGTTTCCCTTTGAAATTGACACTCCCCTCTACTCTGTTAAGGCATTCGTAATTTTGAAAGCTGTTATGAATATCCATTTCCTTGCCTTGCTTTCCTCTTAGATTACACTTTTTATTTTGGTCAATGTTTCATGCACTGTGCCAAGTCATCGCCACTAGTCATCTCTTGGTTTGTTTCCCTCATTCTGCACCAGAAACCAAAATGTTGATCCAGTGCTCTGCATTCCAAACTCAGGAGAGTGGTTCGCAGGACAATTTGCCTCTCTGCTCTGTGTGTGCCAATTTATCCCATACTCCCTGACAGCTTAATCTTCTTAAGTTATTGCCTTGTTCAAGAAAATTCAATGGTTCCCCTTTGTATCCTAAAACTTAAGCTTAGCTTGACTTTTAAGACCCTCTAGAATCTAGCACTAATCTTCCTTTTCTCAGAGTCCCTAATATATACTTTCCAACTCTTATCATTCCCTAATTTACACCGCACTTGCGGCTCTTTACAAAGCCTTGTAGCATGTTCTCTTCCTGGGATGCCCACTACTCTCTTCCTTGCTTCATCTCTCAGGTCATTTAATCCATTTGGCAGAAACAGAGTGAGTTCAAATCCACCCTCTTCTACCACCAAGTACCTGGTTTGTTTGAACCACTTCACATCAATTACTGACTGCCCGGTTTTTAGAAATATGAGCATCTTGCGCCTTTATCAGTCAACACTCGGTACAATGAATTGTGGCCTCAGTACTGTCACTGTTGTCTAAATCCTCTGCCTCCCACATCACCTCTTACCCAGGGACAGCCAGAGTTAAAATAAATGCCTAATAAATAGTTTAAAAATAAAAGATCAAAACTTCATCTTTGGGCTCTGCAAGGTGGGGTGGGTCTGATCTGGTGAAAGAGGAATAATCATATTTTATTGTGGGTATTTTTTGTGCACTATTGTCAGTAGTATTACTGCCCAGTGAAATCTTCCTTTACCTGTGGTAACTATCAAGGCCAGGAGTGGCTGATCTTATGTGTCAGAGGATATATTTTCCCTCTCCCCCTCAGCTTCTTTCAATAAGACATTTCCTCCCTTTCCTTTTCCTTTAAACTCTATCCAAACTTTTATCTTAGTACTGGAATCATAGTTCTGGGACATATTTGCCAGCCCTCAACTCTTCCTTATTTCTCATAGTAGGGAGAGGAAAAGAAGAAACAAATGATGAATGTGGAACAAGGACAGACGTTTTCAAACTTCTCAGTCATATGTATGGTCTCATTCTTGTTTGACCTTTCTTATATCAGGATCCACTGAGGGAGTGACATAGCCCAGTGCCATTCACTAGCTTACTTGTTAATTCAATCAGAGTCTCTAGTCAGACATCTGGTGAATCAGGAAGTACTTGGGCGCCTATGTAAACCCAGGCACTTGGTTTTACCCTCAGTAATAGGGGCGCCTGCATATGACTCTTAGGGGTGAAGTGAGCCTCCCATGGGGTGGTAGGCATGTACATGCATACTTTACACAAGCCCGAACCCCTTTATAGCTCAGACAACTAAAGGCATGGTAGCCAAGGCAGGTATTGGACTCATGGTTCATTCACTTTTCCTTCCCAAATAGAAATCTTTCTTGTTTCTGAACCTAGGACAAGAACAATCTGCCAGAAGCTTACTTTGTCTTCCAGATAAGATTTGATGAGCCACGTTCAGAAAGCTCAAACCAAAAAAGAGAAGAGACAGAGGGCAAAACACAAAGCAGGCATAGATGAAAGTTGCAAGGACCAAAGGTACTGCTATAGTGCAAGTCAGAGGAATCTCAGATGATCAGCAAATCTGTTTTCTCTATTTGAAAGTTCCTTGGGCAGGATCACCACTGTCAAGCGAACATGTGGCTAGTCTACATGGATATTTGCATTCCACCCAGGGCTGCTCTGATTTCTGACTTCTGCTCTTTTTCATGGCAAAACTGGAGCCTGGAGCTTCTGATTGAATTAACAAGTAAGCTAGTGAATGGATGCATGCATGCATATAAGGAGACAAGCCCCTTTGATAGCCAACATTGTCTTTATACAGTAATCCCAAATCCAAAATTCCAGCAGCCTTGCCTTGGAAGGACAATATATATGTAAATAGAGCCATCACATTTAGAATGTCAGGCCTCAGAGGCTTCCTCTGGAGCTTACAAAGGCCATTTCACATTTCTCCATGAAATCCCAAAACTTGACAGCTTTCTTAACACAGTGATGGTGAAGAATAAAAACTTCAGAAATTATGCTATTTGAAAAGTAAACTATCTACTGCCCAGAGGGAAACATCTGAATTTAACTACTTGGGAGCTTGCAAAACTGTGATTTAAAATGTAAACAAATCTTTAGACATGCAGATAAGGGACCTGCTGCTGACCCAATCCTAGTTATATACCACTTCAGTCCTTGCAGGGGTAGAACTGAGAACATAACATACTCTCTACTTTATAAACTTTTAGTTTTATGGTCACACCCATTGATGCTCAGGGATTTCTCCTGGCTTTGTACTCAAGAATTACTATGGGATGCAGGGACTGAACCTGGGTCAGCTGCATGCAAGGCACACACCCTACCTGCTGTACTATCACTCTGGCCCCTTATAAGCTTTATGTACTCTTTATATATATATCTTTGTATGTACTTATCTGCTCACTTTCTGAACTGGAATTTTCATTTATTTAGAATTATTTGGGGGCCACACCCATCTGTGCTTAGAGTTTACCCTGGGTGGGCCCAAGTGATCATATATGGCGGTGGATATCAACCCATGAAGGCCACATGTAAGGCAAGTCCTAACCCCCTGTATGCTCTGTATTAGAACTTATACTACTAAAGTTGGCAGACTATAACTACCCTTCATCCTTTCTTTCCAAGAATATATAGGAAGCACATTGTTATAACCAAATGCCATAAGTACATTTTTATGAAGGAAGTGTGCATTAAATGAAATCTAGGTTGACAGTTAAGTTAGATAGTCTTTAAAAACTAATCAGGAAAGAGGGCGTGTGGACTGACTTGTGCTTTGTTTCCAGTGTGTGTCCTAACTGTGATTATGAGCTGCTCTAGGTTTTGTGCCCTGTCCCTACTGGTACACACTCACAACCTAGGTTCCAGGCCTTCAACTTACCTCTAATTTGATAAACTGCCCACATGTCTGCCTCATTGTTTAAAGTGGAGACAGTCAGAAAAGATTGATCAGTGTGCAGCTACCAGTACAATTCTCCCAGGACTTGAGCCCCCTCCTAGCTGTGAGCATCTCTTCATCTGGGCCTGGCAATGGGAACAGAGGTTAGTGTCAGTTCTGTGGTTCAAGTGTTGTTCAGTTTCCCTAATGTGAGCTGGCAGACTGTGCCTGCAGTGGGGTAGAACTAGATGACATCTAAGTTCCCTTCCTACTGAAGATCCTATGACAGTCTTTGAAACATACCATCAATATTCTGTAATGTTAAATCATCACTCCAAGCCTTAATCCTCCAGTATACTTATGGATCACTCCCAAGTACTTTTCCAGATCAGTTCAAAATGTACAGCATACTGAGGAAGAGTCCATTCATTTTGTTTCATTTTAAAAAATTGCACCATAGTCATAATATGATTCTGTGAAATCACATGACCAAACTTAAAATACTTCATATAAAAAAAGCCATACTGCTTTCATACCAACAGCCAAGATATGCAGAAGCTCTGCATGGTGGTTAGCCAAGGTTAATTTAGAGTAATATTAAAGCTAAAAAATCAAACCTAGAAAGTTTCCTATAATGTGTAAATGTAAAATTGAGGATGCAGTTCAATTCAATTCACTTCACTAATAATATTGTGGTAAGGGATTGGCACCACATGGCAAAGCCTGCAAGCTACCCGTGTCGTATTTGACATGCCAAATACCAGTAATAATTATAGACCTCATTCCAATGACTTGATGGAATAGTTTGAGGCTCTTTATGTTCCTGGAGTGGGCAGATGCCCTTGGGCTGTCTCGCATGTGACAGGACATATTGAGATATTACTGGTGCTTGCTCGAGTAATCGATGATCTACAGGAAGTCAAGTGATCAAGTGATCAAGGGATTGGAGTGATAGTACAGTGGGCAGGATCTTGATTTGCACAGGGCCAACCCAGGTTCAACACACAGCACCCCGAATGGTCCCAGTACCTGCTGGGAGTGATTCCTGAGAGCACTGCCAGGAGTGGCCCACAAACAAAACAAAATAAATAAAAGGATTGTTGCATATCTACCCTGGGATAGTCATGGTTCTGGATTTCTATTCCACTGAAGACGGCTAGTTTGGTTTGGGGACTGCTAATCTGCTGATGATTCTTACAGAGATAGTAAATCATAGGGTTCATTACTTACCTTAGGTCCACTAGTTCCTAGTTTTGGATTTTGAAAATAGAAAATAATAGAAAATAGAATATAATAGAAAATGACTGCCCTCCAATGCCCTCCAACAATGTTCTATCACATCTTCCAGAAAGGCAATGGAGATTATCCATGACTTCTACTCAGATCTCTTTGATAGCCACATCCACCTGCCCACATACCAAATACCGCAGGATGGATATGTCATTCCCAACGTTCTCCCTTCTGAAATCCGACATGCCATTTCATTAGTTAAGAAGGGAACAGCACCAGGCCCAGACAAAAGTCAGACCCAAACACCTGAAGAATCTGCCGTCGGTACTCATCAATACACTAGCTCGGCTCTTCACACGCTACCTGTCCAAATGCAAGGTGCCCTCCCAATGGAAAACCAGCAGGACAGTTCTACTGTTCAAGAAGGGAGACATTCACGACATTGGCAACTATTGCCCCATCTGCCTGTTGTCCATCATCTACAAGCTGTTCACTCGAGTCATCCTGAACAGGATTGGCAGAACACTAGATGAAGGTCAACCATGCAAGCAAGCTGACTTCTGGAAAGGATTCAGCACAATCGACCATATCTACACAGTAACCAAGCTCATTGAGGTTTGTAGGGAGTACAAGATGCCGCTCTGTCTCACGTTCATTGATTTAAAGAAAGACCTTGATTCTGTGGAGACTGAAGAGGTCATCGAAGCCTAGCCAAACAGGGCTTTCTAACCCAATACATCAAGATCCTTTGTGAACTGTATTACGGATTCACCACCAGGATCTCACCATTCTACAAGGAAGTGATCATTGATGTCAAAAGAGAGGTTCAACAGGGTGATGCCATTTCACCAAAACTCTTCAGTACCGCCCTCAAGAACATCATGTGACAATTAGAATAGGAAGGAATGGGAGTGAAGATAGACGGTCGGCAACTACACCACCTCTGCTTCGCTGATGACATCGTTCTAATAACACCAAAAAATTAGCCAAGCGGCACAAATGCTGGCTGATTTCGACCAAGAATGTGGAAAGATAGGTCTACAGCTGAATCTCAACAATACAATGTTCACGAAAAAATGAACTAGTTCCAGAGGCCCCATTCACTCTCAATGGAACAGACATCTCTGAATGCAGCAGTTATGTGTACCTAGGTCGAGAAGTCAACATGATGAATGACCTAAAACCTGAGCTGCGCAGGAGGAAGAGAGCAGCATGGCGTGCCTTCAAAGGCATTGAAGAATTAGCTAAAAGGACAAAGAACCTCCAGTGCCAGGCACATCTCTTCGACTCTACCATTCTCCCTGCATTAACATATGCCTCAGAGACCTGGACCCTACGAAAGCAGGGTGAGAATGCTATTCAGGTCTCCCAGAGAGGAATCGAAAGAGCTATGCTTGGAATATCATGCCTCACTCAAGTGAGAGAAGGAATCCTGAGCTCCGACCTCTGTCGCTATTCCAGAATCAGGGACGCTGTCTCATTTGCCAAGGCATCGAAAATCAGATGGGCTGGACATGTAATGTGATTTGGAGACAACTGCTGGACTAGAGCCATTACCGACTGGATCCCATGGGATGTCAAAAGATCACATGGCTGCCCACCTACAAGATGGTCAGACTTCTTTGTCAAGGCCCTGAAGAAGCAGTTTGAGGCTCTTCATATTCCTGAAGCAACCAGATGCCATTGGGCTACATTGGCACATGATAGGGTCAAATGGAAATGTTAATGGCGCCCACTCATGCAAATTGATGAATAATGGGATTCAAGTGATCAAGTGAATTAATTGATGTTAAGGTCAGCAGGTTCTACATTACATCTATATTAGTCCTACTTTTAACGACTACCTTTTTTTTTTTTGCTTCTTGGGTCACACCCAGTAATGCTCAGGTGTTACTCCTGACTATGCACTCAGGAATTATGCCTGGCGGTGCTCGGGGGTCATATGGTATGTCAGGGATCGAACCTGGGTCAGCCGCATTCAAGGCAAACACCCTACCCTCTGAACTATTGCTCTGGCCCCTAACCTCTATCTTTAATGGCCAGTAATGTTTGGCAGAAGTACTAAGGGATGTGGTTCTTGGTGAGGTTGGCCCAGCTCAGGTTCAACCACAGTTCATGGACCCTCTGACACTGCTTCATGAAGGACTTCTTCGTATTATTCTATGTGGGCCAGATGAGTGAATGAGACATCTGTGGAGTCCCCACAGTAAACACAGCATTGGCATTAGGTTGAAGATGGAATGTCTGAATGTAAATAAGAGTGTTGGGAGCCAAGGAAGTCATAGGTCAGAAATGTAGGTTCTTAAAAGTGGAGCTTGTGAAATCTTCAGGAAAATTGAAAGCATAGCACATTTCTTGATCGCAGAAGGTTGAGAATCTCTCTCATTGATGCTTTGACTTGCTGGGTTTCTGGACACCTTATTTAAGGTTCTATAGATACTTTTTTGTTCAGTATATGCTGGGACTTTTACACTTAGAAGTTGTAGAGCTATTGTAAAGAGGTAGAGTAAAAATGATATGAAAAAAAGGTGATAATGCCACCCAACTGGAAGATTATATGATTCTTCATTTTGAGAATCACTGAAGTTACTCTTTTCTCATCAAAGGCCTCTTGTTGGTTGGTTATCAAGCAAAGTTATCTTTTGTCACAAATATCTCAGGGAAATATTTAGCATGAAATTATCTGAAAGTGTTGGGTGCTTAGTTAGAGGTAAGCAATGGGCCCTTTTTATTAGTTTTTTATTAGTCAGAATATGGTAAGCTATGCTCTGATAACAAATAAATCCTGAATTGTCACTAGCCTAACAATGATCAAAGAAAGGAATATGCTCAAATCTTTTGAGGACGGTCTAGTGGACTTTGAGCATGTCCACTCTCTTGATCTCTCTAAGAAGTGAACTCTAGGCTCAAGGCTGCTTTGATTTATTAGTGACACCTGATTTCAAGTGCCCCCAGAGCTAGAACCTTTGAGATGTTTTCACTAGTCAGTTCTGAGCTAATCATTGGAACTCCTATTCATGGTTCAGAACCCAATGATGTGGCCCCCAGCACCATTGCAAGAGAGACCAGAAAATAAGGAGGAAGCTATGGAGATCTTGGAGAGCTCTGGAGTTGTGGGTGAGATAACTGGAGTAGCAGAACATCGAAACCCAAGATGGTGGTACATCATGGTTGACAATGGTATGCGCTTTTAAAAGTCTCAACTTTTTAAAAGTTAATCTTCAGTTAATAAATATAAGGGGAAATATGCATAGGATATATTCTACATATTCATGTTTAATATGTGTCTGTTAAGGAGAAGGAAAATTTATAGTGTGAGATAGAATATGATTCCCAATAGGACTTACCAGCCCGACCTACTCAGTGGATGGGTTGTGATGTTAACACTGTAAATGGATGTGTCTAGTCACTGATTTATTTAGACTAAGTAATTTAACCATATTTCTAGGCTAATTGCTGCCATGGCATCCTAACAGCTATGATATAATTGGGAGAATATTGCCTTTTAGCCTTCTAAAACTGGGGCTAATAAGTTTTGGCCAGGCATATTACTATTGATTAGAATACTTTATTAAAACCCCCAAATCATTCTGGAAAAAAAAAAAAAATATTCAATGCAAATGTGTATATCTATGGCCTAACACCTGGCGCGTTCATACTTTGAATTCATCATAAATTTCTGGAATTAGTTATGCTATCAGCTTTCCCCAACATTGCAGTGTTTCAAGGATAACTTCTAGAGCTGCAGAAAATCTCTCAGATTTTAGATTATTGATACTCATTAAGTTGAACAGAAAGTCATTTGACTGATGTGGCTCTAATGTCATGATCTATGTGTATAAACCAAAATCTAAGCCTGAAAATGCTCAAGATAAAAATAAACATAGGTGCCTAAATTCAGCTATCACAAGCAGCCAACTAAGCTTTAAGCTAATGAGAAGAATAGTTTTCCTGCTTTTGCTTACTGCTTTTCTCTAGAAAAATCTATTGCTGAGTTTTTTTAAAATCCATGTAAACTATGACTCTATAGATTCAACCGGTTGTTCTCAGATCAACTCTTAATGTTTTAAAGATACCTTGATTTTATCGTTTAACAGATTTTCATGTTATATCTTATCCCTTTGAAGTCTGTATTTGAACAGAATGGACCTCTATGGATAAAAATTGTTATCTTAAAATACCACTTTGCATTTAAGTTCATTTTAAGTACCTTTCCCAGATGGACAGCCAACTGTTTTCCTCAATGCTTGGAACTTCCCAGCAGTAAAATGCTGCTGTATAAAGGTCACCCCTTTGATTTTCTCTTTAGTGATGCAGTCTGCTGTTAGAGCAGGCCCAACCTTTTCTCAGTTTGTGAGCTTAATGATTTAAATTCATCATTCTGAAACTCCATCTGTTTGTTGCTGGAAAACAGTTGCACAGATTTCAATAAATTAAGAAACTGTAAATAAATTGTTGAATTATCCTGAATGGGCAGGATTTACATACAGGATGGGCATTATAGTGATATCTACCTCTACTTAAGTACATTGATTTGCTATAATCCATATAGTAAATATGGATTTGATCATGCCTCATCACCTGTAAGGTCAGAGAAGAGTGTCCTGCTCATCTACAAAGTGGTAGCACCATTTCCTTCCAAACCTTGCACAAGAAAATAAATCCAGTCTCAGTTTAAACAGCCTGATCTGTCCCTTCTGTCTTCTAGGGGCCCTTGAGACTAATTACCCATACACTTATTTTCCATTTCCATAAGTGTTTCTTCAGAAGATAAAAACAAAGTAATGGGGGAAATTGTATGAAATATATACAGTGTTTGTGCGCTCCCAGGGATCAGACCAGGGTTCATAAAACTAGTTGCATCCAAGGGAATTGCCTTGCCTCTTCTATTTTGGACTTAAAAATAATTTCAATATATTTTAGCAACAGAGTTTCTGATGCTTTTAAGACAAGTTGAAAATCCAGGCATGTTAAAGAACATATGTTGATATAAAAATGAAAGGAATATAGTATGACAGAATCTCACATAAGATACTGCCCTCAACCACTATTCTATGAACATATTATATTTTAAGAACTGCTAAACATTTTTTCATGTGATATTCCATTAATATTTGCAAAGAATTCATGACTTACACTTTATGTTCTCACTTAATCAGTGAAACAAGGCAAGTATAAAAGTTAAGTTCTTGTCAAATTTATAAGAGTGGTAGGATTCAAGCTGAAGTCTTCTCTCTCCCCTCTCGGTCTGTTTCTAAGCGAATGGTTGTTGGTACTACTAACACACGTGTCTTTCTTTAGGTTCTTCATTGCTTTCAGAAAGTTTGCATTGAATAAGTAACAAAAGAAGCTCAAAAATTTGTTCTGTGATATTTCTAATTCAGATTATCCTCTTAAAAGGACAGCCAGGCCATTCCTCTCGCTTCTTTCTAGGTCCAAATCATTCAGAGGAGATGTAGTCATCTTAACATACTTAGACTCTGGATTTTTTTTCTTGAAGTAGGGATTCACCTTACACCTTCAAGACCTGTACTTTCTTTATATTTCTAAACTTCCTAATACATTTCACTGATTACCTTTCTAAAATATTAAACTTTATCGATGAATAATTTGCATTTATTTAAATGTGTCAATATTTTATGTGTGAACTAAATTTATTTAAGTTGAACAAAACTTAAACGTGTTACCAGTGGCTCAGGAAGGAGATGCAAAATAAGTATTTCCACATCTCTGCTTCATGCATCTCAGCCGCAGTGCTTCAGGAAACACTGGGTGTAAGGTTAGGATCACGATCACGATCTTCCCGTTGATCATCTATTTGCTAGAGCGGGCACCAGTAATATCTCCATATGTCCTGTCTCATGCCAGTAGAGCCAGGGGCATCGGCTTGCTACAGGAAATAAAAGAGCCTCAAACCATTATATTAGGTCATGGGAATGACCTAATGTAATTGTTACTGGAATTTGGCATATCAAATACAACACAAGAAGGAAAACGCCTCGACTCCCCCACAGGTGTGTGAGTAATTCTTGCGTCTCCGCTGGACCCCAAGCTTCCCCAGGGAAGAGCGGAAACTCCATCAACGGGAACCAAGGCAAAGTGCCTTGGTTCCAGCCCGACTGACCCCGACCCGTGCGCCCTGAGTTCCCGGGAAGCGCCTCGACTCCCCCACAGGTGTGTGAGTAATTCTTGCATCTCCAGCGGACCCCAAGCTGCCCCAGGGAAGAGCGGAAACTCCATCCACGGGAACCAAGGCAAAGTGCCTTGGTTCCAGCCCGACTGACCCCGACCCGTGCGCCCTGAGTTCCCGGGAAGCGCCTCGACTCCCCCACAGGTGTGTGAGTAATTCTTGCGTCTCCGGCGGACCCCAAGCTGCCCCAGGGAAGAGCGGAAACTCCATCAACGGGAACCAAGGCAAAGTGCCTTGGTTCCAGCCCGAACTGACCCCACCCGTGCGCCCTGAGTTCCCGGGAAGCGCCTCGACTCCCCCACAGGTGTGTGAGTAATTCTTGCGTCTCCGCGGACCCCAAGCTGCCCCAGGGAAGAGCGGAAACTCCATCCCACGGGAACCAAGGCAAAGTGCCTTGGTTCCAGCCCGACTGACCCCGACCCGTGCGCCCTGAGTTCCCGGGGAAGCGCCTCGACTCCCCCACAGGTGTGTGAGTAATTCTTGCGTCTCCAGCGGACCCCAAAGCTGCCCCAGGGAAGAGCGGAAACTCCATCCCACGGGAACCAAGGCAAAGTGCCTTGGTTCCAGCCCGGACTGACCCGACCCGTGCGCCCTGAGTTCCCGGGAAGCGCCTCGACTCCCCACAGGTGTGTGAGTAATTCTTGCGTCTCCGCGGACCCCAAGCTGCCCCAGGGAAGAGCGGAAACTCCATCCACGGGAACCAAGGCAAAGTGCCTTGGTTCCAGCCCCGATCTGACCCCGACCCGTGCGCCCTGAGTTCCCGGGAAACGCCTCGACTCCCCCACAGGTGTGTGAGTAATTCTTGCGTCTCCGCGGACCCCAAGCTGCCCCAGGGAAGAGCGGAAACTCCATCAACGGGAACCAAGGCAAAGTGCCTTGGTTCCAGCCCGGACTGACCCCGACCCGTGCGCCCTGAGTTCCCGGGAAACGCCTTCGGCTCCCCCACAGGTGTGTGGAGTAATTCTTGCGTCTCCGTGGACCCCAAGCTGCCCCAGGGAAGAGCGGAAACTCCATCAACGGGAACCAAGGCAAAGTGCCTTGGTTCCAGCCCGACTGACCCGACCCGTGCGCCCTGAGTTCCCGGGAAGCGCCTCGACTCCCCCACAGGTGTGTGAGTAATTCTTGCGTCTCCGCTGGACCCCAAGCTGCCCCAGGGAAGAGGCGGAAACTCCATCAACGGGAACCAAGGCAAAGTGCCTTGGTTCCAGCCCGGACTGACCCCGACCCGTGCGCCCTGAGTTCCCGGGAAGCGCCTCGACTCCCCCACAGGTGTGTGAGTAATTCTTGCGTCTCCGCGGACCCCAAGCTGCCCCAGGGAAGAGCGGAAACTCCATCCACGGGAACCAAGGCAAAGTGCCTTGGTTCCAGCCCGACTGACCCCGACCCGTGCGCCCTGAGTTCCCGGGAAGCGCCTCGACTCCCCACAGGTGTGTGAGTAATTCTTGCGTCTCCGCGGACCCCAAGCTGCCCCAGGGAAGAGCGGAAACTCCATCAACGGGAACCAAGGCAAAGTGCCTTGGTTCCAGCCCAGACTGACCCGACCCGTGCGCCCTGAGTTCCCGGGAAAGCGCCTCGACTCCCCCACAGGTGTGTGAGTAATTCTTGCGTCTCCGCGGACCCCAAGCTGCCCCAGGGAAGAGCGGAAACTCCATCAACGGGAACCAAGGCAAAGTGCCTTGGTTCCAGCCCGACTGACCCGACCCGTGCGCCCTGAGTTCCCGGGGAAGCGCCTCGACTCCCCCCACAGGTGTGTGAGTAATTCTTGCGTCTCCAGCGGACCCCAAGCTGCCCCAGGGAAGAGCGGAAACTCCATCCACGGGAACCAAGGCAAAGTGCCTTGGTTCCAGCCCGGTCCGACCCGTGCGCCCTGAGCTTCTGGGAACATCCCAAAACTCAAAACCGCGCGGGCGCTAATGCGTCCAGCGCGACCCTCTCACTACCTACCTTGCATGAGGTACCAGTGAACCTTGGTTCCTACATCCTTGCTACCCACCCAAACTCTTCAAACAGACCAGACCCCTACTAACTGTACTATCTAGTCACCCAAGAACTCACAGTTGCAACCTACAATAGTCATAATGGTAAAGCAGCGCAAAATTCCATCAAGCTCTGTGAGTGAAGTCACTGGTCCAGATGAGTCAAGCAATACCAATGAGTTGCATAACCTATCTGAAAAGAATTTCGGAAAGAACTGTTAAGGATTCAAAAGGAATTCAAAGAAGCAATGGAATGCAAAATCAATAAAATACAAGAGGACATGATAGCAGAAGTGAGGAAAATGCAAAGGGAAATGACAGGTATTAAAAATGAGGTAAATGAAATAAAAAAACACAGTGGAAGGCCATCATAGCAGAATAATAGCTACTGAAGAAAGAATTAGTGATCTCGAAGACGAGTTCCAAAGATTCTGTACACAACACCAGAAGATAGAAAAAAGGCTCACAATTACCGAACAGACAACAAGAGATAATCGGGATGAAGCCAGAAGAAACAACATACGGATCATTGGGGTCCCAGAAGGGCAAGAAGAAAACCCTGATGAAGAAGAAACTGTCAAAGCCATCATTGCTGAAAAGTTCCCGGAACTAAAGAATGCTTGCCTCAAGATCCAAGAGGCCCGTAGAATACCAGCTAAAAAGAAACCCCCAACAAGAATACTCCAAGACACATCTTAATAAAAATGACAAAAACTATAGATAGGGATAGAATACTGAAAGCAGCAAGATCAAAGAAGGAAATCACATACAAAGGAACATCTCTAAGATTTACAGCAGACTTCTCTGATGAAACACTCCGAGCCCGAAAACAATGGTGGGATATTGCGAAAAGGCTCAATGAACTGCAGGCTTCACCGAGGAATTCTTTACCCGGCCAGGCTCACATTCAGATATGAAGGAAAGATACACAACTTCATGGATAAGCAACAACTCAGGAACTTCATGGACTCAAAACCAACTTTAAAAGAAGGACTGAAGGGTCTACTCTAATGCGACCAAACCCATAAGCACAACAAACACAAAAAAGAAAGATGGCACAAAATCCGATGACAATAATCTCTCTCAATGTCAATGGTCTAAATGCACCAATTAAGAGACACAGAGTGACAAAATGGATTAAAAAATTGAACCCCAACATTCTGCTGTCTACAAGAAGCATCTGAATAAGCAGAACAAACACAGACTCAGAGTCAAAGGTTGGAAGACCATTCTCCATGCAAACAACTCCTCCAAAAAGGCTGGTGTGGCCATATTAGTATCAGATAATATAGACTTCAGGCTTAAAAAGGTTAGAAGGGACAACGAAGGCCACTTCTTATTAATTAAGGGGTATGTACACCAGGAAGAAATTACACTACTAAACATATATGCACCCAATGAGGGGTCAGCAAAATACATAAAACAACTGCTAAGAGACCTCAAAGAAGACATTGACAGTAGCACAATAATAGTTGGAGACTTCAACACTGCTCTATCAACGATGGACAGATCAACAAGACTGAAACTCACCAAGGAAATATTGGACCTGAAGGAAGAAATGGAAGAAAGAGAGCTAGTAGATATATACAGGGCTTTTCATGCCAAAAAAAGCTGAATACACATTTTTCTCTAGTGCACATGGAACATTCTCCAAGATAGACCACATGCTGAGCCACAAAGCATACCTCAATAAAATTAAAAAAGATAGAAATTGTGTCAACTATCTTTTCAGACCATGATGCACTGAAAATGGAAGTTAACCGTGCGCAAAAACAGGGAGTCAAACCAAACACCTGGAAACTGAACAGCTCACTGCTGAACAACAAATGGGTCATAGAAGAAATCAAACAGGAAATCCAAAGATTTCTGGAAATAAATGAAAATGAAGATACCAATTATAAGAACTTGTGGGACACGGCAAAAGCCGTGTTAAGAGGGAAGTTTATAGCCCTGCAAGCATTCATCAGGAAACAAGAAAGGGCCCACATAAATAACCTGACTACACAGCTGAAGACATTAGAAAAAGACCAACAAAAGGAGCCCAACCCAGGCAGAAAAAAAGGAAATAATAAAACTTAGAGAGGAAATCAATGAGTTGGAAACCAAAAAAAAATCCAAAAGATTAATGAAACCAAGAGCTGGTTTTTTGAAAAAATAAACAAGATTGACAAACCATTGGCAAGACTTGTAAGGACAGGGAAAAGAGAGAACCCAAATAAACAGAATCAGAAATAAAAAGGGTGACATCACAACAGAAACCACAGAAATCCAAAAGATCATCAGAGATTAATTTGAGAGCCTGTATGCCGTGGAAACATGAGAATCTAGAAGAAATGGATCAATTCCTGAAGTCCTATAACCTCCCACGGCTGAAACAAGAAGACCTCCAATACCTGAATAAGCCTATCACCATTGAGGAAATAGAAACAGTAATTAAAA
>JAJIBD010013322.1:0-17557 GCA_021461705.1 Cryptotis parvus | reverse complement strand
GGAAATGTGCACTGGTGGAAGTATGGGTGCTGGAACACTGTATGACTGGAACCTAATCATGAAGTTATGTAATTCTTTATCTCACAATGATTTAATAAAATTTCACAAAAAAAGATTTAGAATTATGTAACATAAATATATTAATGTAAATTAATTAATAGTATATACAACGTATTGACCTATTTATACCTCAAAATATATATTTAATTCTAAAAAAAGTTTTGTGTTTTTTTCCTTTTTGGGGTCACACTAATGAATGCTCAGGGGTTACTCCTGGCTATTTGCTCAGGAATTACTCCTGGCGGTACTCAGGGACCATATGGGATGCCGGGTATCGAACCCGGGTCAGTTGCAAGCAAGGCAAACACCCTACCTGCTGTGCTATCACTCCATCCCCTAAACAAAGTTTTAAGAATTAATTTCAGTCCTCCAGGTAGCCTTCATGAGTATATTCAGTACTTGGGGAAATCAGATAAGCTGCTCTGACTCTCTCACCCCATTCTGACTCCATGTGTAAGCCTAGCTAGTACATTACTTTTAAACAGCACATTGCTTTTGGTTGATTCTCAGTCAAATATTCTTAATTTATATTCTTAATTGACCATTTGTTAAAGACAGGAAGAACAAGAAACACTGATGTTGAAATGCAATAAGGAAACTCAAGGCTTAATGATATAATTCTGCAAATTTTGTTCAATTTTCCCTTCATCAGATCAAAATTTTTTGTGCATGTCTAGTACTTAAATATCAATTTGAAAATATAAACTAATATGATGATTATTAAATACAGCTTTGAATGATGGGAAATGAAAAACAATACAACATGTACTATATTATTTGCAGATATTTGGAAATATCAGTCAAATATTTTCTTATCCAGTTAAAAATAAAATGCAAAATTCTTTTTAAATCAGGTAATATAGCTTAAAATAGAGAACCAAAGGTTCTAACTATCTAGTCACATTGCCATTTTTATATCACAGCAAGAATTATAAAGTACTTATTAGTTTCCTGCTGTATTTAATTTTAATAAATTAGGACTGCTAAAATATTTATGTTTAATGGAAATATTTAAATGTGTTTTATTATTTCTCTAAAATTGGTAACTAAGATATTTAAAATACATTAATTCAATGTATAATACTTAAAAGATATTCATTTTGTGGACGGTGGCCGTGGAAGTTGGAATCTGCTAAGGAGTGTGTAGCAACTCAACTGTGGGGAAAAAAAGTGAAAATAGAATACTTAAAGGTCCTGCAAATTTGTGAAATTGCAGATTCAACTAAAAGATTTAAATCAGGGGCCAGCGCTATCGGATAGCGGTTACTGCTTTTGCCTTGCATGTAGCAAATCCGAGAGTTTGATCCGTTGGCATCCCACGTGGTCACCCAAAGCACCACCAGGAGTAATTCCTGAGGCAGAACCAGGAGCAACCCCTGATCAGCAACAACTGTTACCCAAAGAGCAATACATACATACATACATACATACATACATACATACATACATACACACATACATACATTTAAATTTTGGGATAACAGTGGGTGGTTCATGAGTGTTTCCTAGGGGTGCCTGGGGCTCCAACACACTGGTAGTGGGGATGAGAAGAAGCATCGGGAGAGCTGCGTGGAAGTAGTCTGGTGGCTTTGTGTGCCTTGGCCCTGTTGGTGAAAGTTCCAACCTTTTACCCTGGGACTGAGAGTGTTTCCGTGTGGTCACACATACATACATTACAAACTGCAAACAACCCAGGCACCTACTAACTGAACAGTCTAGCCACCCAGAACACACATTTTCAACCTACAATAGTCATTATGGTAAAGCAATGCAGAATTCCATCAAGTTCAGTGAATGAAGTCACTAATCCAGATGAGCCAAGCAATAACAATGAGCTATATAACCTCTCCAATAAGGAATTTCGGAAGGAACTGTTAAGGATGCATAAGGAACTCAAAGAAGCGGTGGAATACAAAGTCAATAAAATACAAGATGACATAAGAGTAGAAATGAGTAAATTGCAGATCAAAACACAAGCAGAAATGACAGATATTAAAAAATGTGGTAAGTGAAATGAAAAACACACCAGAAGGCCTCCAAAGCAGAGTAACAACTGCGGAAGAAAGAATTAGTGATCTCGAAGACGAGATCCAAAGATTCTCTAGACAACAGCAGAAGATGGAAAAAAAGACTCAATCAACAAACAGACTACCAGAGAAAATTGGGATGAAGCCAAAAGGAACAATATATGGATCTTTGGGGTCCCAGAAAGGCAAGAAGAAGAAACTGTCAAAGCCATCACTGCTGAAAAATTCCCTGAACTAAAGAATGCATGCTGCCAGATTCAGGAGGCCCATAGGATACTAGCTAAAAGAAATCCCAATAAGAATACTCCAGGACACATCCTTATTAAAATCACAAAAATGATAGACAGAGATAGAATACCGAAAGTGGCAAGATCAAAGAAGGAAATCACATACAAAGGAGCATCCCTAAGATTTACAGTAGACTTCTCTGATGAAACACTCCAAGCCCGAAAATAATGGTGGGATATTGTGAAAAGGCTCAATAAACTTCAGGCCTCACCAAGTATTCTTTACCTGGCTAGACTTATATTCAGATGTGAAAGATACACAACTTCATGGATAAATAACAACTCAGGAACATCATAGACTCAAAACCAACTTTAAAAGGATTGAAGGTCTACTGTAAAATAAGACAGAATGCAGAAACACAAGTTTAAACAGAAAGATGGCACAAAATTCAGTGACAATAATCTCTCTCAATGTCAATGGTCTAAATGCACCAATTAAGAGACACAGAGTGCCAAAATGGATTAAAACACTGAATCTAACTTTCTGCTGCCTACAAGAAACACATCAGAATAATCAGAGCAAACACAGACTCAAAGTCAAAGAATGGAAGACCATTCTCCACACAAACAACTCCTCCACAAAGGGCGGTGTGGCCATACTAGTATCTGACAATATAGACATCGGGCTGAAAAACCGTTAGAAAGGACAATGAAGGTCATTTCCTAATAATTAAGAGTTATGTATATCAGGAAGAATCACACTGCTAAACATATATGCATCCAACGAAGGGCCAGCAAAATACTTAAAGCAACTGTTAATAGACCTCAAAGAAGTATTAACAGTAGCACAATAATAGTTGAAGACTTCAGCACTGCTTTATCAACAATGGATAGATTGGCGAGACTGAAACTCACCAGGGAAATACTGGCTCTGAAGGAAGAAATGGAATAAAGAGATAGTTGATATACATAGGGCTTTTCATCCCCCAAAAAACAAATACACATATTTCTCCAGTGCACATGGAACATTCTTCAAGATAGACGGACATGCTGAGCCACAAGCATACCTCAATAAAATAACAAAGACAGAAATCGTGTCAACTATCTTTTCAGATCATGATGCACTGAAAATAGAAGTTAACCAAACGCAGAAGCGGGTAGTCAAACCAAACACCTGGAAACTGAAAATTCTCACTGCTGAAGAACCAATAGGTCATAGAAGATATCAAACAGGAATCCAAAATTTCTTGAAAACAAAAGAAGATGAAGATACCAACTATAAGAATTTGTGGGACACAGTGAAAGCAGTTGTAAGAGCAAATTTCATAGCTTTGCAAGCATTTATCAGGAAAGATGAAAGGGCCCACATAGATAACCTGACTACAGAGCTGAAGACATTAGAAAAAAGACAAACAAAAGGAGCCCAGTCCAGGCAGAAAGAAGGAAATAATGAAACTTAGGAAATCAACGACCTGGAAACCCAAAAAACAATCCAAAAGATTAATGAAACCAAAAGCTGGTTCTTTGAAAAAATAAACAAGATTGACAAACTATTGGCAAGACTTGTAAGGACAGGGAAAGAGAGAACCCATATAAACAGAATCAGAAATGAAAATGGTGACATCACAACAGAAACCACAGAAATCCAAAAGATCATTAGAGATTACTTTGAGAACCTGTATACCATAAAACATGAGAACCTAGAAGAAATATATAAATTCCTGAAGTCCTATAACCTCCCATGACTGAAAAAAAGAAGACCTCCAATACCTGAATAAGCCTATTACCATAGAGGAAATTGAAACAGTAATTAAAAGTCTGCCCAACCACAAAAGCCCAAGTCCAGATGATTTAACTAATGAATTTTATCAAAATTTTAAGGACGACCTACTGCCTGTCCTTTTCAAGCTCTTCCAGGAAATAGAAGAAACAGAAACACTCTAAAACAGCTTCTAGAGGCACATATCACCCTGATACCCAAAGCAGGGAGAGAAAACACAAAAAGAAAACTACAGACCAATCTCCCTGATGAACAAAGATGCTAAGATCTTCAACAAAATACTAGCAAACAGAATTAAAAGACTCATCAAGAAGATTATACATCATGACCAAGTAGGATTCATCCCGGGAATGCAAGGATGGTTCAACATTTGCAAGTCAGTCAATATAATACATCATATCAATAAGAGAAAAAGCAAAACCATATGATTATATTAATAGACGCAGATAAAGCATTTGATAAGATCCAGCTTCGTTCATGATTGAAACCCTCCAGAAAATTGCAATCGAAGGAACCTTTCTCAAGATAGTTACAGCCATCTACCAAAATTCCACAGAGAGTATCATTCTCAATGGGGAAAAATTGAAATCCTTCTCCCTAAGATCAGGGACAAAACAAGGCTGCCCACTCTCACCTCTTTTTATTCAATATAGTACTGGAAGTACTTTCCATAGCAATCTCAGAGAAGAAAAGAATATTAAGGGCATTCAGATAGGTAAGGAAGAAATCAAGGTAACACTATTCACAGATGACGTGATATTATACCTAGAGAACTCATTTGAGTCCTTTAAATGTGATATTCAAATGCAGGTTTGAAAAATAGCATGTTGAAAGCCCTGATTCATTCCACATACTGCATACCCAGTCCCTACATCCTGGTACTACTGCATCATGACCCCTACAATTTGTATTAAAATCAAAGAAAGAAATATGTTATCTGTGAACAAACTACCCAACAAAGACCATCTTACTTTCTTATCCTTTCTTCTCTCACTATGCCCTCTTGTATGTTGAAATCAGATTTTACACAACCTGACATAAGATCAGCCCACATTCCTGTCATGCAAGTTTACTATAGAAACTTTACTGCTTTGCAATCAGAAGATAAGAATGTTTTCTAGATGCCTCTTGATCAGCTGAGCACGCGCAGAGAGCCAGGAGCAGCTCTGCCCCATGTGTCTGTGTCTCTGGATTACGGTCAAGAGTCCAGAGCAGTTTGTGGGCGCAGAGCCAGGAGCAGCTCTGCCCCATGTGTCTGTGTCTCTGGATTACGGTCAAGGTCCAGATGAGGCAGCCCCAGGTCTGCTGGGTGGGACAGAGGTGGTGAAAAGGGACACCAGTGCCATCTTCATGGAAGTCTGATGACTTTAGCTGCCAAGACCAGCATACATAGGCTTGAAATCAGCTTCTCAATATATAGGGTGGGGCTCTGATGAGCCAGGCTTGAGACTGGCTTCTCTCTTGTATGGGGCTCTGATGAGCTGTGGAGTCTTGATGTTGAAAATGGCTGCCATTATGGTTCTGGGGGTGGGGGTTTCCTCTGGCTTCTTCCAAGACTCTATTGGAGTGGCGGGCCAGGGCCAGAACACAGCAGCTATATTACCAGGCTTCCACGGAAATGGAGATGGGGTCCTTTTCCCCATCTCTGTCCTATCCTGAGGACTGGTGGACCCACCCGTGAACTACTCCCAAGCTGTCGGTCATGATCCAGAGATACAGACACACAGGACAGAGCTGCTACTGGTTCTCCCAGCACACGGCTACAAAGCAGTACATCAAACTGGTAGAAGCCAACCATGTTTAGAAATTCAAATGGTCAATGCAAGAACAGAAATAGACCAGATTAGCCCATACAAACCAGAAAAAAAAGTCATGACTTAATAAATCACATGATCACTTGACATCCCGTTATTCATCAATTTGCTCGAGCGGGCACCAGTAACATTCCCATTTGACCCTATCATGTGCCAGTGTAGCCCAAGGGCATCTGCTTGCTCCAGGAATATAAAGAGCCTCAAACCATTCATTCAGGGTCTTGATGAAGAAGTCTCACCATCTTGTAGGTGGGCAGCTGCATGATCTTTTGACTTCCCGTGGGATCCAGTCGGAAATGACTCTAGTCCAGTGGTCACCTCCAAATCGCTTTATAAGTCCAGCCCATCTGATTTTCGACACCTTCGCAAACGAGACAGTGTCCCTGATTCTGGATCGTTGATGGAGATCAGAACTCTGGATTGCTTCTCTCACTTGAGTGAGGCGTGGTACTCCAATCATAGCTCTTTTGATTCCTATTTGGGAGACCCGAATAGAGTCCTCATCCTGCTTTTGTAGGGCCCAGGTCTCTGAGGTATATGCTAATGCAGGGAGAAAAGTGGAGTCAAAGAGATGTGCCTGGAACTAGAGATTTTTTGTCCTTTCAGCTATTTCTTCGATGCTCTCAATACCCTAGCCATATATGGGCTGCAATGGTTAATATAAATGGTGCCAGCTGAGGGAGCTGGCATGGGGATGGGGTGGTGGGAAATGAGTGTCTTTGGTGGTGGGAACACACTGGTGGTGGGATTTGTGTTGGATGGTACAATATTAAATAAAATTTAAAAAAGAATGTTTTCTATTTTTAGATATTTGAAAGTTGATTCTGTTTTTCATATCTAACTTTTCAATGTAAAGACCACAAAAACTGAGCCTTCCCTTAGTCTTCAGTTATGAATAAAAGAGGCTCTTGATTTTGTGTTTCTATGAAATTTGGGGGATATGTGAAAGAGAAAAAAAACAAATCTTATAAGGAGTATTTTTTTTTCTCTTGGCATCCAGTCATTTGGCAAAAAATTCAGAGAGTATAGCAATGAATATTTAGTTTTTGTTCTGCTTTCCAACAGTACTCACCATCCTTGAAAGAAAGTAAAATAAAAATATCAAATACAGTGCCCCTAGTGCTAATTGCCCTTATGCCTTGAGGTCACAGTTAAATCATGTCCATTATATGGAATCATCACTCTCAGAATTGACTGGAAACTTACTTTTGGTCTTTTAGAAAATGACAAAGAAAAGCTGCTACTCATGAGAAAATATCCCCATGTAATTGAGATAAACAGTAGTTCAATTTTAAGATCACTATTTTTCACTGATAGTAATTATCATTATATAATCTACTGTCTGTCTTTTTTGGGTAATGAAAATCATCATAATGCTTCAAGAGTTGTTGGGAATAGAAGAGAGGGGGGGTACTGCAGCCTGCATATTTGTGGCCCCCTGTCCCTCCCCTCAAAAGTCTATATTGTAACTGTAGTTAGTGCCCAATGTGATAGAACTTAAATGTAAGATATATCTGAAGTTATTTGAATCAAGACGAAGTCCCATGATGAAAACAGCAACATTATAAGAGTGTGTAGGAGGGTGAGGGGGGGTGGGGAGATCAAAAACTCAAGAACACTACTCTAACAGCCATGTAAGAACAAACAAGATATCCAGTAGAAGCCATGGGAAGAGCACTTTCAGGGGAATTTGATTACACTAGCACCAAGATCACGGACTTTGCAGTCAAAAAAACTGTTCTACTTTTGTTTTTTGGAGGTCACACTGGTGGTGTTCACGGCATACTACTGTCTCTGTCCTCATGGACCACTTCTGATGGGGTTTAGGGGACCATATGGGGTATTGGCCATTGAATTCAAATTCAATGCCCAGTATGGCAAACAAGGCAAGTGCCTTACCCACTACATTACTGCTCTTGCCAAAACAATGTTCTGTAGTGATTGCTTGGTTAGTTATTAGCTAACACAGATTAATAATCAAAAACAGCAGACCATTCAAATACTGCAATTTAAGTCACATTTTTTTCAGGTATCATTCTTTGGATATATAAAAATCCCTATATTGTTTCCATTGCAGCTTTATCCAATACTTAACACATTCTATTTATGCTTTTAAATCTAATCTACTCTAAAACAGAAAGGACACAGATTAACGTTTGTTGCAGGACTCCTAAGGGCCGCTGCATCTGCTCTGGATTGCCTCCCGCAAATCACTCCATAGATAAGGGGGTAGTCTAAATGTGGCAGTTTATCCGACCATGTATGCTGTACTAGCTGGTATAAATATTCTCCCATGCTATCACAATCATCGTGGGACTAGCTAGATCTTACCAGCATATTAGCCTGGCCACGTAAGGACACCTAAGTAATTAGACCAGAGAGAAATGCTGTTTGCTTCCAAACAAACAAGCATGGCTCCCTGATAAAATATAAAACTACAATGAAGTAGAGGAGACTTGTGAAGGCTTGGAGAAATATTTAACTGGCATTGGTGTTGATCTTTGGTACAGTGACTTGCCATCTCAGAAACCCCCTTCTCTACATTTCAAAGGCCTTCCCGGCTCAAAACATTAGCACAGTAAAGGCCCTAGGTGAGATGCAGGGAGGGGACTACCTGAGGGCATTGGACCCTCCCCTGCTTTCCATAACAATGGGAGGGAGGTCTGAGTTTGGGGGGGGGGTATAAACTAGCTGGTTCCCGCTCTCCCGGGCTTCTTCTTCCCGGTGGGATCTCGCCTTGTGAGCGATTATTCCCCTTGGAAGCTTTACACGTGGTGGTCGCCATCTTGGCCTACACGTGGCTGGGGTTCTAGCCTGGAATCCTAAGCATCGGGTTTTTCCTTTTGCTGATTTGTATGCCTGAACCTGTGATAAGTAAAGCCTTCTAAAACCGCATCGGATTCCTGAGTGTCCATCCATTCCTCGCCGGCTTCGGAGGTAGAAGGGAACTTCGCTTCCGGCACTGTCGGGGACCCGGCGGAGCGCCCCCGACAAACGTTTACATGAATATATTTCATTTTACCTAAATCTTATGGAATAAAAGCCAGAACATGTTAATCACTGTATCACTGTCTTCCCGTTCATCATCGATTTGCTTGAGTGGGCCCCAGTAATATCTCCATATGTCCTGTCTCATGCTAGAAGAGACCAAGGGCATCAGCTTGCCCCAGGAACATAAAGAGCCTCAATCCATTCCGGAATGAGGTCTATAATGCTATAACTTTTGATGGGTTTTGCTACTTTCATTCCCAATTATGTCTTTTAACATGTTCTCTCTTTATATTATAGAACATGTTAAAAGACATATAATTTGGAATGAAAGTAGCAAAACCCATGAAAAGTTATAGCATTACATTGTCTTATATTTGGTAGCTTTTTTTAGAAATAAATGTGTTTTCCCCCAGAGTTCCTTCTCATTTCCCAGTAATGATTCAATAACTTTCTTCAGTTATTAATATTGATCCTTAAACCAATTGCTTGCTCAAGAGGATGGAACAGTATGCTTGGACAGCCTAGGGCATTTGCTTCTGCTTTTAACTGAAGGGTAAAGGGACAATAGAACATCTACATAAATTTCAAGGTCTACACAAATACAAATCAGAAATATCATCTGCACTTCTATGTTCATAGCAGCACTATTCAAAATAGCCATAATCTGGAAACAATCTGAGTGCCCAAGAACAGACAAATGGATTGAGAAACTACGGAACACCTACACAGTGGAATATTATGCAGCTATTAGGACAAAATAAGTTACAAAATCAGCCTATAAGTGGATGGACATGGGAGTATCACAGTGAATAAAATTAGCCAGAAGGGAAAGGACAGATATAGAATGACTGAATAAATTTCGGGATATAAAAAAATAGTATGAGACTAATATCCAAGGTCAGACAAAATATGGACTAGGAGGACTTATCAATGGTTGTAATCTACCAAGAGTGTGTTGGAGTAAGAGTCTAGGTAAGATACAGAAGGGACCAGTGTGCTAATAATAGCTGAAAATGATAACACCAGACTAGAACTGAACATTGAATGTAGGCAAAGGGATAAATACGATAACTCCTAAATGTATATATTGCAAGGCACAATGTGAAAGAGGAAGAAAAAAATAGGAGGAGGAGGAGGAAGATGAGGAGGAGGAGGAAAAGAAAAAATGAGGAGGAGGGGGGAGCTCCTGCCATAGAGGCAGGGACTGGGGGAGGTATGAGAAAACCTAGGGACTTGGTAGTGGGAAATGGGCACTGGTGGAGGGATGGGTACTGGAACACTGTATGACTGATACCCAATTATGAACAGCTTTGTAATTGTATAGCTCACAGTGGTATAATAAAAGTTTTAAAAAGGAATAAAATTATGGAAAGGTTTTTACTTACAGAGAGTCTAGGTAGACTGCCTAACTCCATATGTTACTACTGTGTGTTAGTCCTTGCATCTCAGCACCTATCAGGCTACTCTCACAATATGAATGAAACTTCCTGGCTTCTTATACAGCTATCTCTTATACAATTACAAATGGCCTCAGCAGCAGACAATTAAAATCGTTCAAATTTACAGCATGATGTCTAATAAACCAAGAACAATAATTTAACAACCCCCACCCATCTAGTACCAAAATACTACCGTGAAACTTCACTTCACTTGATCACTTGAATCCCGTTATTCATCGATTTGCTCGAGCGGGCGCCAGTAACATTTCCATTGGACCCTATCACATGCCAATGTAGCCCAATGGCATCTGGTTGATTCAGGAATATGAAGAGCCTCAAACCGTGACAGGTACACCCGGCAGAGCAGAAACCAGCTTTCCCGTTGAACCCCCTGTATTCCATGGACCATGAGAGCAACTTCCGACCCGAGTCCACTATCCTGATGGAGCCTCGGAGGAGCCCAGAGAAACCCCCACATCTTGCTGGCAGTGATCTTCACAATCCACACCTCTGAAGCTGGTAAGATCTCCACCCAGCAGATTAATCCAGTCTCCAGCCCTCCAGCCCAGCTTGTCAGAAACCCAGTCTACAAGGGACCCACCCTGCAGAGACCCGCCCTTCAGAGGAGAGTTTTCCAAGCTTGAGCCTAAGACACAGGTACACCCTGCAGAGCAGAAAGCAGCTTTCCCCATTGAACCCCCCTGCATTCCATGGACCACGAGAACAACTTCCGACCCGAGTCCACCATCCCGATGGAGCCTCGAAGGAGCCCAGAGAAACCTCCACACCTTGCTGGCAGCGATCTTCACAATCCACACTCTGCAGCTGGTAAGATCTCCACCCAGCAGATTAATACAGTCTCCAGCCCACAGAAAAATCTAGTCTCCAGCCTGGCTTGTCAGAAACCCAGCCTACAAGGACCCAACCTGCAGAGACCTGCCCTTCAGAGGAAAGTATTTCAAGCCCAGGAATGCTTGAGCCTAAGACACAGGTACACCCGGCAGAGCAGAAAACAGCTTTTCCTGTTGTGCGCGACCACTATGTGGCCGTGCAATTTCCCTCCAAATTACCGTAAATATTCTACCCACCCGTCTGAGAGAGCCTTACAAAGTAATGAGAATATAGCGCCCACATGGCAGAGCCAGGCAAGCTGTCCGACGCGACCACTAGTGGCCATGCAATTTCCCAAATTACCGTAATATTCTACCCACCGCGAGAGGCCTTACAAAGTAAGGAATATAGCGCCCACGGCGAGCCTGGCAAGCTGTCCGATGCATGTTCGATATGCCAAATCCAGTAACCGTGAAAATTAACCAGGATATCTTTGATAAATCCTCTCTGGGAGGGAATTCACAGAAGCCGTGAATTCACAAAGCCATAACATAAATTATACTCTCAGGAACCCCGAGTAAGGCGTTCAAGAGATAACCTAGGAGGAAAGTCATTTTCAGTAGTCACAGACATAGATGCTGAGTGACCACAGTACAGCCAACAGTCGCTCCTGAAAGAATAACCCCCTGAAGTTATGAAATTTTGCTATAAATGGATGGATATGGAAAGAATCATGTTGAGTGAAATTAGTCAGAAGGAAAGAGAGAGACATAGAATGACTGCATTTATTTGCATGACATAAATATACTAGGTGATCTTACCAAAAGTGGAAATTACGCAAGCGTGTGGGAGTCAGAGGTTGGTTTAGATAGAGAAAGGAACATGAGTGAATAAATGTCTAAAGTTCTGATACTAACATAGAACTGAGCATTAAATACAGACAAAAAAATGCAAGTGATGGCTTCTAAGTGTACGTAGTGCAACCCAAATGTGTGGGAGAAGGAGGAGAGAGAGAGGGAGAGGAGAGGGAGATAAAGAACCTGCCATTTAGGCGGGATGTGGGAGGGGGAGGGAATTGGGGACATGGGTGGTGGTTGAGGGGCACTGGTGGAGGGCGGGGTGCTGGAACACTATGTGACCGGAAACCCCCAAGCGTGAACAACGTTGTAATTGTATATCTCACGGTGGTAAAATAAAATGTTAAATACAAAAAAAAAAAGAAAGAAAAGATAAAAAAAAAATTTGCCTATAAATGGATGGACATGGAGAAGATTATGTTGGAGCGAAATTAGTCATAAGGAGAGAGACAGATACAGAATGACTGCATTTATTTGCATGGCATAAATATATATGTACATATTATGATACCAATATCCAAGGTCAAGTGAAACATATCAGGAGGTCTTGTCAAAGGTGGAAATTATCACAAACGTGTGGGAGTCAGAGTTTAGGTAAGCTCTAAACTCTGGAACAATGTGCTAACAATTGTCGAGGGACAAGCCAGAGTTTAGGTAAGCTCTAAACATTGGAACAATGGAAAATGCGAGGGTACTAATGCCAACCTAGAACTGAGCATTAAATAGAGGCAAAAGGATACACATGACAACCTTTTAATGTATGTTCTGTAATCCATAGTCTGGAAGGGAAGGAAAAGACAAAGAGAGAGAAAGGGAAAGAAATAAAGAACCTGCCATGGAGGTGGGCTGGGGAAGGGGAGGGAACAGGGGATGTTGGTGGTGGGAGATGGGCACTGGCGGAGGGACGAGTGCTGGAACACTGTATGACCAAAACCCAAACATGAACTTTTTTAATTGTATATCTTTTTATTTGTATATCTCACGGTGGTATAATAAAATACTTAAAAAAAAATAACCCCTGAGCACTACTGGGTGTCTCCCAAAACAATAAAGAGATAAAAGTATTCTGAGGGCAGAAGAACAATGAGTCTGCCCCATCAAAGCATATATTGTTCTCTGGATTAATCAGATATCTTAAAATTCTGCTTTCTGGATAAATCTCCCTGGATCTTTATTATTCTTGAGTAATATACTGGAAGATTTTATTTTGAAGGTTACTTCCCTTTGGAAGCGTATACATTTGTGATTAAGTGCTATTGTGCTATTGTTTTATTTACTTAAATTATTTATTATACAACACATGAACCCTAAGTAGTTGTGTTTTGGAAACCTAAAATAAATTATGACTGTACATCTGATCTATACTTAGAGGTCAAAATAACCATGTAGTGATAGGAAGAGAGAAAAGTCAGCAAATGCATGGTCAGTTATCCAACCCCACTGAGTGTTGCCATTCTTAAGACATAAAGATTGTGATGATCACTAGAACTTTTTCAAATATATTCAGATTTTCTTCCATATAATTGCACAGGAAATCTGTACCTTGAAATCTGTAGTGGTAGGTGTAGCTACATTATTTGCTTTAGACAATGAAGTATGTCCCTCCTAAAGGGAATATTGAAAGACTAATTAGGAGTGACATCATCCACATGAAAGAAGTATAGAACACAGTCTTGAATCTTCTTCAAAGATCAACAATACAAGCATTTATCAGCAAAAACAACTCTATAGAGTTCAGAAATTCACTTAAAATCATTTACAAGAGGTCAGAGATACAGTATAGTGCGTAGAGCACTTAACTTTCATGTAGCAAACCTGGGTTAGATGCCCAGTATCACATATAGTACTTCCGTCCCCAAGGCCACACCACAGTTTATTCCAAAAGAACAACATTGGGGCTCCAATTTTCACAACTCATGTAAATTCACTTAAAATGGAAGAAAGAGTTAGATATACAACCCGAATCATTAAACAACCTAGAAGAAAACATGGGACAAAAAGTTGCTGACATCAGTCTTGGGGAATAATTTTTTGACTATTACTGCTTACAGTAAGAATAGCAAAAAGAAGACTGAAGAGATAGTGCAGTGGATAGGACATTTGAATTTCACTCAACAACCCAGGTTCAATTCCTGACACCACATATGGACCCCTTCAGGAGTGACCTCTGAATGCAGAACCAAAGAGAAGTTCTGAGCATCACTGGTTGTGATCCCAAAACAAAGCAACACCATAAAAATAGAACAACAAACCTAAAATAAAGTTAACAAGTGGAAGCACATAAAAGTCGACATTTCCAAACATCAAAAAGAAATAATTAAACAAAAGGAAAGGTGGTTGAAATAAGAAACACAATTTAATTTAAAATTACGTGTGTGTGTGTGTGTGTGTGTGTGTAAATGCCAAGAGGCTAATCTCAAAACATAAAGAACTTATTCAAAGAGCAAATAGCAAAGAAAGAGAGAGAATTAAATTTAAATATTTGAAGACTGAAAAACCTTCCCAGGAAAACACTGAAATGTCCAGGTGACACTGGTGAGGATTAGATTAAAGGAATTCCTGGTGCACTGATGATAATAGAAATTGCTGCAGCCTTTATGGAAACAGTATTAAGGGTTCTCAAAAATATAAAAGTAGGGCAGGAGACTAGGTTAAGGTGTGCTGTCTTGTACATAGCTGATCCTGTTCAATCCCTGGCATCATATTTGGCCTCTGAGCACTTACAGCAGTGATCCTTCAGCTTAGTAAGGAATAATTCCTGAACACCATCATGGTTGCCCCAGAAATCAAAAGAGAAAAAAAGCAGAACTACTATATTATCCAGCAATATCACTTTTGGTTTTATCCTGAAAGGAAAAGAAATCATTACCTTGCAGCTCTATCTGCACTGCATGTTAATTGTAGCATTAAGCACAATAGCCAAGTCATTGATAATCTAATTATCAATGAATGAAGATATATAGTAAATTGATAATAGACATGATAATAAAAGAGAATAAATAATATTTAGTTATATGAAGAAGAAAATCTTATCTTTGTGAAAACACAGATGAAGACCTTGAAAAATATTACGACAGCGTGTTTTTACTCAAATGAAATCGAAAGCAGTCAACTTGCAGAAACCGAATAGATTGGTAGTTACTGAATGATGGACACTGAAGACATTTGGAGATGACAGAAAAAATGTACAAAACTTTCAGCCATAGGATAAATTCCAGGACTATAATGTATAGCATGATGATTATAGTTAAAAATACTGGGGCCGGAGCGATAGTCCAGCAGGTAGGGCGTTTCCCTTGCATGCAACTGACCCGGGTTCGATCCACGGCATCCCATATGGTCCCCCGAGCACCACCAGGAGTAATTCATGAGTGCAGAGCCAGGAGTAACCCCTGAGCATCGCAGATGTGACCCAAAAAAGAAAAAAAATACTGTACAATATAATTGAAAGTGTAATAAGACAAGATTTTAAATATTCTCAGCCCAAATATATAACAAAGCAATAATAATTAAAGATTTTAACCACCCTTATTGTGTTAAACATTTTAGGATGCATATATATATATATACACACAACAATATATATATATATAATCATTACATTATTCACCTTAGATTTACAGAATGGTTTGTCGGTTATATCTCAATTAAGCACTCAATTAACCAGTATGAACAGGAAAGACTTTGTTGGTAATTCTTTCTGTTCTCTGTCCCTGTTTTGGTGAATGATAATGCTTCCATCAAGATGAGACATTCCTTTGCCACTAAGGCATGTAAATATGATTAAAAATGCAAAAAAACTTGAGCAAAAACTGCCTTGGACATATACTACAAATAAATAATTTCTTCTATACTATATTAACTAAATCAAATATAAATTATGAAGGTAAATTAGAAACCATATGCTATTTTAACATAAATATGAAGCATCAGAGAAATAGTACAGTGGATAAGGCATTTGTCTTAAACATGGCTTATCTGAGTTTGATCCCAGATACCACATATGGCCCCTAGAACACTGACAGGATTGATCCACGACACAGAAACAGGAGTTAGCCCTGAGCGCTCACAGATATGGTTCCCCAAGAGAAATATATAAAATTAAAATATTACTATTTGCTGCCACTATTTATATTTTCAACTTATAGTTTCCACAAATTCAGCTATTTTTATTTTCAAATTTATCCATCTCCATCTACTTCTTTGAGCCTTGATATTATCACTAATATAAAGGCACTCTAAATGTTTTGGAGATAGTGTCCCTTTGTGAAAATGCCAATTACTGATTATTTTTAAATAAATAAATCACCAAAGATGGTATGAGAGCAAAAGGCCTGGAGCAGTAGTAAGAAACACTGGGACTCTGGTGGTGAGTGTGGTGTTCAAATGCTGTATGTCTGAAACACTACTGTTTGACAATCTTAAAAATCATGGTGCCTAAATAAAAGTTGGAAGAAATTAAAAAAACTATATTTGAATTGATATAAAGCAGTTTTAAGGATCCTTGTAGGATGTCATTTATTATCAAATTCAACTTCTATAAATAAACCTGTTGAAAGTAGCACATAGTATAAAACAATAATTCATCCATAAAACATTTTAATAACAATGAGAAGCAGTTAAGGTGTGATATGCAAAGATCCTGAAAAAAGATCACTGGTCCTTTCTTTTCTGCTTAAAAGTAGACTTTGCAGCAGAAAGACCTGCACTTTTATTGTCATAGCAGCACTAGTACAATAGTATAGTACTATTAAATAGTATTAAATAGTATTACTATTAAATAGTATTAAATAGTAATACTATTAAATAGTATATACATAATATATATTTGATTTAGTTACATAGCAGCACTAGTACAATCTGGAAACAACCAGAGTGCCCAAGAACTGATGACTGGATAAAGAAACTGTGGTACATCTACACAATGGAATACTATGCAGTTGTTAGGAAAAACAAAGTTATGAAATTTGCCTATAAATGGATGGACATGGAGAGGACCATGCTGAATGAAATAAGCCAGAGTGAAATGGACAGATATAGCATGACTGCATTTATTTGCAGGATATAAAAAAATAGCATGATGCCAATATTCAAGACCAGACAAAACATGGATCAGGAGGTCTTGTCAGTGGGTAGAACCTACTGCAAATGTGTGGAGTCAGAGGTTAGATAATACAGAGAAAAGGAACAGTGTACTAATAATTATTCTAATTGATAATCTAGCGTAGAACTGAGCATTGAAAGTAGGCAAAAGGATATACATGATAACCTCTAACTGTATGTACTGCAATGCACATTGTATAAAAGAAGGAAGAGAGAGACACAGAAAGAGAGAGAGAGAGAGAGAGAGAGAGAGAGAGGGTGAAAATTGCCTGCCATAGAAGCAGGCTGGAGAAGTAAATCATGGGACATTGGTGGAGGAAATGGGCAATGGTGGAGGGATGGTGCTGGAACACTGTATGACTGAAACTCAAATATGAACACTTTTGTAACTCTATATCTCATAGTGATATAATAAAAATTTTAAAGTA